>JADBJO010007928.1:52665-55165 GCA_016801955.1 Conus betulinus
CTTTGTGAACAGGAGCAAATCAATGAGACTGGACATGCTTAAGTGAAGTTTTCTCATGTCAGAGTAAACTCTGGAGCTCAGCTACGGGCCCACTTTCTGCCAAACTATAAACAATCCTGACAGCGACAGCCCAGCAGCTGGATACACTGGGTTTTCCTTGGATCAGTTATTTTTTTTTTTTTTTTTTTTTTTTTTTTTTTTTTTTTTTTTTTTTAGCGGAATTTCACCAAAATACACTCATCTTCAGATAAGCGGTAGCTTACTCTTCCAAAACATTGGTGCTTTCTGATAGCCACAATCCCTTTGTTCAAGATACGGTATTCTGGCAGTTACTGTGTGTGAAAAGTGCTGCTCATACAACTCGGCAGAACCTAGCATGTAGAGTTAATGGGTTTTAGGAGGAAAGCTGCTTCTACATTTGGAGATACTGGACTTGGGTTTATCCAGAACTGATAGGAAATCAATGCCATGGCCAAAAGAAAGTCTACTAGGTGAAAGATCACACTGGAAAAACTAGTGCAGTGTAAAAAAAAATAAAAATCGACGAAAAAAGTGAGATACTGGGTTCTGGCTTGAGCGCTCAATTTACTGCTGGTGGCGGTTCTCTGCAACAGCCTTCTGATAATCCTCAATTATGCTACAAGCCTCCTGCTCCATCAGCTTCCAAAGTTTGTTCATTTCCAGTCGTCGGCATCGTTTAGTTACATCGTCTATTCGTTCAGTTCAATGTAGTTACAGTGTAATTGCGGTCATCAGTCTAGTTCTTTCATCGATTGTTTCAAGTCAAGTTTGGGACCAGCAACGTGATTAGGTGGCGCCGTATGATACACGTGTCATGCTTGTGGCAGTTGATGTGACTGCGGTGTTTTTCTCTTCATGAGGGCCGAGTTACATCGTCTCTATTTTGTTCAGTTCAATGTAGTTGCAGTGTAATTGCGGTCATCCGTCAACGTTTATTCATCGATGTGTTTAAAGTCAAGTTTGGGACCAGCAATGTGCTCAAGTGGTGTCGTATGATACAAGTGTCAACTGTGTGGCATTTGGTGTGACTATGGTGGTTTTTCTTCTTCACGAGTGCCGAAGTGATTATAAAGTAGTCTGGAGACTTCAAGATTTTTTTCCTGTTTGTCGTTTTACTACATTCCACCTACGTCATTCCATTCTTCGCTTTGGAACGTTATTCTTCAATACCTTCCGCGGATCATTCCTTTGTGTTATTCGCTTTGGAACGTTATTCTTCAATACCTTCTGCGGATCGTTCCTTTGTGTTATTCGTTTTGGAACGTTATTCTTCGATACCTTCTGCGGATCGTTCCTTTGTGTTATTCGTTTTGGAACGTTATTCTTTCAATACCTTCTGCGGATCATTCCTTTGTGTTATTCGTTTTGGAACGTTATTCTTCGATACCATCTGTGGATCGTTCCTTTGTGCGCACTTGAAGTTTTAAATAATTGTGTGTCGTGTAATACTATGTTGGTTCTTTGGTGCTGCCTGGGTGGCGCTATGTGGGTTTATTTTGTAATCAGTGTGCATGATGCGTCATGATGTTTTGTTTCGGACATGAATGTGTGAATGAAAGAGAATAAAAATTTTGTGAATGACATCTGTTCACAGATTTCTCATTTAACTAGTGAAAAGGGGGCGCTTGAACTGATAGGTCTATTTCTCTGTCTTTCCACTACAGTTCAAGTCTTAGCAAGCTTGACACATACACATATACGAACACTAGACAATCTTTAAAATTTGAACGAAAAGAACATGCAAGCGAACAAATTGGCCATCATGAGTAGTTTAATCCATTGTTTGGTGAGACTATCTGGAGCAGAGCGATGTTCAGAGTTACCTTCCCTGGCCCACAGGTGTCGGAGGTGTAGGGACAGTGGGCCTCATCTTCGTGCTCTGCGCACAGAGAGATCAGATCACAGGTAGGAAATGGTCAGTCAGGTCCGGCCACACTGACTCTGAACAGTTCCAGACACTACGTCCAGGAAGTCGATGAGGCTTCAGGTGGTGTGCGTGGAAAGAAAAGCAAGTCTAAACTGTGTGCACTCTGAACCGTCAGAAAAAGAGCGAAAAGAAAAAGGACAGATGGGGGGTGCTGGCCATGCACCATAAGCAAAGTCATCAGGGAACAGAAACAGAGGGGAACTATACTTTTGGAGGACAACATCACGCCATGAGTCACACAAACTCGGGAACATAAATAAATACGGTTTGCCAACTGTCTTCCAGGTGATAGTGCTCAGGAAGATCACGTGATCTGGTGGTCTGGTAAGAACGATGCAGCTTTCCATACGCGGCTGACATGGGGTTGATCCGTCCAGTCCTGGTGTCTGTATGTAGCCTATACAACAGCAACATGGTTATTATGATAATGATTATTACTATTATTATCACCGTCACTATAATCATTCCTAGCATCGTTATTATCATCATTGCCATGATGGTGATGATGATGATGATGATGATGATGATGATGATGATGATGATGATGATGAT
>JADBJO010007928.1:66807-71807 GCA_016801955.1 Conus betulinus
CCATGTGGTGTATGAGTTCTTTTTTTTTCTTTTTTTCGGATGTTGTTGTGTATGGTTTTATCAGCTTTTTGTAGTTTTTCTGAATGTTTTTATCAAGAAGTTGTGAGTACTCGTTTGGTTACTGGTTTTGTCAGCCTTCACAAATACTTTTTTGTGTCATTTTGTATTTGTTTGTTTTATTTCATTTTTTAATGATGTTTGGAAATCATTGTTTGATTTTTTTAATTCTATGTTGGCTATCATTCTTTTCATTTTATCCTCGAAAGATTTCATTTCATCTATGGCCGGTGGGAGATCGCCATGATTTGAAGCCATATGTGTTTTTGTCCTCTTTTTTTTTGCATGCGGGTTCAAGAAGAAAAAACGCTTTCCATCTCATGTTTCGTACGATTTTTTCAGTTTGTTCTATTAACCTTTTTAAGTAGAATTGCGGGTTGGAGAATGGTATATTTATTGCTGATTGTCTAAAATTGATTTCCTCCATTTTGAAGTTCATTAGGCCAAAGTGCTCAACTCGAGGAGCTATTATACATATGTGTGTGTGTGTGTGTGTGTGTGTGTGTGTGTGTGTGTGTGTGTGTGTGTGTGTGTTCAAACGCCAGTGTTGAGACCTCTACTGTTAACTTGCTCCATAGATTTTTCTTTTTTTTGTGTGTGTTTTTAAATTTGCTTTTTTCATTAAGTTTTCGGTAAGTTTTTTTTATCTTCGATTTGCGGTATACAGAAGTGTTTGAGTTTACGGTACGTACCTCCTCATTCCGTGGTAATCCTGTTTGAAAATATTTGATCGATGGCTGGTTCTGCTAGTTCAACGTTTTCAATGGCTTTGTCAAGTTCAAGTCCATCATCATCATGAACATCTCAAATCGTTAACAGAATCATAAAACAGTTTGCTGACAGCGATGTGAGAGACGAACTGGAGGCAACTGTTTTAAGTGCCCTGACTTAAAAAAAAGTATTAAAAAACCTCCAGTAAATGGAAAAGGGAAACAGAAAGCGACTAAGGGTAATGACGCAATTGGAAACGTTGACGTCATTGCGCTTCGTGTCACGGAAGTTCTTTTGCCTGTTCTCTCTGTCCAGATAAAAAAAAAGTATTCCAGAAATGTTTACAAACATGTGTGGCAAATGTAGAGGCTGCTGTGCAGGAGGAAAAGGAACAAGTTCAGGCAAAAGCAGATCGTACGAACCCACTGCTGAAATACGATCTGGACAGACTTGAGCAGAACCAGAGGAGGGAAACTATTAAGATCACTGGCCTGGAAGAAGAAAAAGGAGAAGACACTGAAAAAGAGGTGATGAAGCTTTTTGATCAGCTGGAATGTGGGGTTTAGGCAGAGGACATATCAGTTGTTCACCGGAATGGGAAGCCAGGTGATGCGGGTTCTAACAAGAAACCACGTCCGGTGTTGGTAAAGTTCACTTCTAGGAAATCAAAAGCTTCGGTGTTGAAGAAGCGGCAGCTCCTTAAGGATTCTGAGAAGTACAGAAGAGTCTTCATAAATGATGATCTCACGCCTCTTCGAGCACGACTTCTTCATTTGTTCAAGAACCACGACAGCATCCAGCGTGTGTCCACCTCTCACGACGGAAAGTTTATCTGTCACTTGAAGAAGAAGAAGGCTGGCCAGACTGCGGGTGACGTAATCTACCTCGACAGCCCAGACGACCTCTTCCGGATTGGATTGGACCAGATTAACTACCGTCAGCTGGGGTTGTCGAACTACGTGTCCTCGGCATAGGATGAACCAGAAGGACCTCAGGCTCACCAACATTCCACTATTCATTGTTCATTACCTTATTCTGTTGAAAAAAACAGCATGTTCTATTTTTTTCATTCTGACAGTTCAAATGTTTCGTCCGCGCCAGTTCCTGATCGTTTACAGTCAGACGTCCACGTGATTTCTTCCGTATCTCTGTACCTTTTAATCTGTCTTTTTTATCATTGAATGTCTGTGGTTTAAGAAGTCGGATACAGGATCAAGACTTCGTTAGTTACATAACGCAATTTGATGTTGTGACGTTCACTGAAACCAAAACAGACGTTCAAGACACAGAGTTTTATGTCAGCTATATTTTCTGATTTGGGTTATTCCGTCGCTTTACTAAGTAGAAAATATCTTTCACATCAACGATCTGGTGGTATAGCAGTAGCTTATAGATCCAATTATTCAAAAAGTATCCAGTTTTTAGAAACAAAATGTGAAAGAGACTGTGTCATGTGGATTAAAATTAAGAAAAATCTTACAGGTTATGATAAAGATGTTCTGGTTGGAGCCGTATATATTCCTCCTGAAGGTAATGTATATGGTGGTGTTGATTGCTTTGATGATCTCCAGACTAGTCTTATGCGGCATAATTCTGAAGATTATTGTGTGCTATTGATGGGTGATTCCAATGCATATACAAAAAAATACCTGATTTTCTTGATTTAGACCGACATGATGACGATGAAGATAATATGTTTTAATGAATTATCCTTCTGCATGGAACATCATGACATCCCTTATGAAAGACATTCCCAAGATTTTCAGAGACCAAACAACTATGGTTATAGATTACTGGATCTATGCAAATCTCATAGCTGCTAATATTCAATGGCAGAGTTTGGAGAAATGCAGAATGAGGAAAATATACAAGTAGTGGATGCACTGTTATTGATTATTTCATAGGTTCACCTCATTGTATCCTCACGTCACAGATTTTGATGTTGATCCTTTTGATGCCATGTTATCAGATGTTCACTGTCCTCTAGTTATGTTTTAAAAGGTATTCAAGTCAGGCATGATGACTCACAGAAAACTGTAAGATGCAGTCTTCAACAATCAGTTGAATATTCAAATGCTAAGTCTCATGCTGGTCAAATCAAAATTAAAAGACGGGATGCTACTAAAGCAGAGTATTTCCGAGTAAGTTTGTGTGTTAAAGATGTTGAAGATTTAAACAATTTACTTGACAATGAAAACGAATAAGTAGCCAATATAAATGAGTTGTTAACGCACATTCTTATGAAAGCCGCCAAGGATACCCTGGTGAAGTTAAGAAAGGAAATAGAAGACAGTTGTCAAAAACATAATCAAAATAAACCTTGGTTTAATATTGTGTGAAAGAATAGGAGGGCCGCTTATTTTAGAGCTAAAAATAAAATTAAACAGAATGACTCCATTGGTAATCGTGTAAATTTGTTGATTAAAAGTAAAGATTATAAGAAGGTATTAAGAAAATCAGAAAGAATTCACAACAAAGAATGGCACAAAAAAATTAGGTGTTTAAGGACAAAGCGACCAAAAGAGTACTGGGCAAAAATAAAAAAAAGGAAACCAAATGTGTCGTGTCCTATTGGTTTGAATGAACTTTATGACCACTTTAAAAATATGAATCTTCACGTTGATGACGATGGGGTAGAAGATGATGTTGAATATGATATAAATTTTGATCTCGAGTTTTTGAATAGACCAATCGAGGATGCAGATGTAGAATCAGCAGTGCAGAAATTGAAAAATGGGAAAGCTCCAGGTGATGACAGGATTATAAACGAATATATTGAGAACAGCGTGCCCTTAATGACAACAATTTATCGTAAACTTTTCAATAAAGTTCTTAACTCAGGTGTGATTCCTGAAGAATGGGTAGTGGGACTTGTTCTACCAATCTACAAAGGGAAAGGCAATAAATACGACTGTGACAATTATCGTGGAATAACACTGCTTAGCTGCGTAGGTAAATTGTTTACAACGAATTTGAATAATCGATTAACTGATTTTCTTGAAAGCAATAAGCTGCTTTCTGAACGTCAGGCTGGTTTTCGTCGTGGTCATTCCACATTGGATCATTTATTTGTTTTGAAAAGCCTTGTAGATATTTGCGCTGCTAAAGAAAAAGCAATTGTTTTGTGTTTTTATGGACTTTAGGAAGGCTTTTGATTCTGTGTGGAGATTAGGACTATGGCAAAAACTTGTAAAGCAAGGAGTGAATGGTAAGATTCTTCAGGTGATTGTAAACATGTATCATCAAATTAAATCGTGTGTTTTCATAAGCGGTAACAAATCTGGTTATTTTAGTAGTTATAGAGGTGTGTGCGGCAAGGAGAAAATTTGTCTTCGGTTCATTTTTCTTTGTTTTTGAATGACCTCGAACAATATTTTTTTGATCACAATTGTACTTCGTAAAATATTGATTTAGATCTTCCTGGTGCAGACTTAAGCAGTTATCTTTGTTTATTTTTGCTTTTGTATGCTGATGACACTGTTTTGCTTGCTACCTCATGTAATGCTTTGCAAAAAACTCTTACTGCGTTTAAAGGAGTATTGTACTGGATGGAAACTAACTGTTAATGTACAGAAAACTAAGTTGTAATATTCAATGGACGTAAGAATAATAAACATGTGTTTAAATTTGGTAACGGAGTCATTGAAATAGTAGATAGTTTCAAATATTTGGTAATCTGTTTTAGTAGATCTGGTAAATTTCATAAATGTAAAAAACATAGGCATGATCAAGCACACAGAGTGCCATGTTTTCATTTACTCCAAGTCGCTCGAAATCAAAAATTAACCGTGAATATTGTTTTAGTTCTATTTGAAAAGATGGTTGTGCCTGTGCTATTATATGGTTGTGAAATATGGGGTTATGAAGATATCAAAATCATAGAAAGCTTGCAACTTAACGTCTTAAAGCATTTACTCCAACTTAATCGCAGTACCATGACAGAGTTAATATATGGGGAACTTGGGATTTATCCGTTGTCTGTGCAAATTAAAACCCGAATGATCCGATTCTGGATCTCACTAGCAACTCAGACGGATAAATATTCGAGTAAAATGTATTTGTTTTTATATGACTTGTATAAAAATGGTATTTATATGCCTGGGTGGATAAAGTATATACAAAGCATTTTTGTAGAAACAGGCTATGATTGTATTTGGGAAACACAGCAGTTTTCTAACGAAAGATCGTTATGTAAAAAAACATTTCTTTATCTTTGAAAGATAACTATGTAC
>JADBJO010007928.1:81807-83812 GCA_016801955.1 Conus betulinus
TAAAGATATAAAAGGTGAAAAAAAAAAACAAAAAAAAGAAACAAACAACAAACAAAAAAAAAAATAAAACAAAAACTTAAACTATCACAATTTGCTGATGAGACACAATTAATGGATAATGGAGATCGAATATCTTTTGAAAGATCTGCCCAATTAATAGAGAAATTTGGAAAGTTTTCAGGATTTTTCCCTAAATGCAGATAAAACACAAGCAATGTTGCTAGGTAGTAAGAAAGGCTCAAAAATGAAATATATGCAACATTTAAATATACAATCAAACCCTGATAAGTTTAAAATATTAGGAATATGGTTCACAAATGATGTAAATAAAAAAAAGTGAAAAGATTAATTATGCTGAAAAATGGTCAGAAATAACAGCCTTGTTTAAAATATTGATGAAAAGAAACATTACTCCTCTTGGACGAGTTGCTGTGTTAAAATCTTTGATTTTATCTTAATTGATTCATCAATGGATTCTACTTCCAAATCCACCAGATAACTTCATAAATGATTGGCAGAGAATGTGTTTTTTTTGTTTGTTTGAAATGGTAAACGCGATAAAATGAGTACAAAAATTGCAATAAAAAAGCATAAAGGAGGGGGGGGGGGGGGGGGGGGGGGGGGGGGGCATACCCGATATTAGAAAACATATCAATACTCTAAAACATATCTGGCTGAAGATTTAAAACAACAAAACACAGGTGGAAAATATTGCCAGTGTAATGTATCCTTTCTTCGAAGAAATAGAAAAAAAAATATGGTCCTTGTTATCCTTTGTATATAAATACAACAATGTATTCTGGAACCATACATTCATGGCATATAGAGATTTTTGTAGACAACTGAAAGCAAAAAAGACAATCGAATGTGCTGTCCGAGCCATTCTTTCATAATGATAAATGTAAAATTGGTAATAATGTGATCAGATGTAATCGGACTTGGGAAGGGGTTTACTGTGGGTTTACTGTGTTTCACTTTTTTTTTTAAAACGACGGAGGTTTTCTAAGTGTGACGAATTTAATAGAAAATATGATATGGGTGTATGCTTCTTGGCTTACTACGGCTGGGCTGTGTAAGCTCTATTAGGAAATGTATACAGCAAACTGGTCTTAATATATCAATTTATCAAAATATAAAAGGAAAACCAAGAGCTCAAAAAATAATATACTCTATATCTAGGGATCAGGACTGTACTAATGCCTTTTCACATTTGACAGCAAACTTCCTAATTCGTGCCAGAAATGGACTGAAAAACTGGGAACATAAATTTCTTGGGGGAAAGGTTTTCAACTAAAGTCATAAAAATACAGTAAATAAAACTTAAATGGCTGCAGCTTCGTATTGTACACAGGATTCTTGGAACTAACGTAGTTTTAAAGAAAATGGGGATAATGGGGAATAATAATTGTGATTTTTGTAGAGAAACTAAGAACAATATAGAACACATTTTCTAGGAGTGTCATTACTCAAAACAGCTTTGGAAAAAAAAATTGTAGAGACTTCTAAAATCAAAATGATTTCCATGTACAAACTTTACATTTCGTGAGAAAGTTATACTTTTAGGATATGATGAAATCATATCTACAAACTCGGTTTTAGATTTAATAATTCTTTTAGGAAAAAACAGTATATCTATAAATGCAAACTTGATCATTGCCTTACTGATATAGTCTCCTTCCAAAGGTACCTGTTTCACGTTATAAAATCGGAAAATACAATGCAAATATAGATTAGAATGGACATGTTTTTAAAACAAGATGGTTACCATGTTTACTACTTATAGAAACGGCATGAGAAAAAAAAAAAAAAAAAAAAAAAAAAAAAAAGGTGTGTGTGTGTGTGTGTGTGTGTGTGTGTGTGTGTGTGTGTGGGGGGGGGGGGGGGGGGGGGGGGGGGGGGGGGAAGAAGAAAGAAAAAATGAAAGAAATATGACAATTGACAATTGTATAATGTAAAGTGATATTTTTTTCCTGTAAATGTTGCATGATGAAACAATAATTTGGGT
>JADBJO010007928.1:89130-104000 GCA_016801955.1 Conus betulinus
GAGAGATGCTATCATTCAGCTGGTAGAAGACGATCATGGGAACCAGTCGAAGAAGATGTCAGGTCTTCTGGGTGGGGAAGGCGGCAATGGGCAGAAAGTGGTCCATGTGATAGTACAAAGGCCTCAGTCTGCCGTCCTGATGGCGTTCTCTTGGGATGTTCTGATGATGCCGCCTTTGTTTCGTCCAGAACAGGTAATGCAGATGGCGGCCAAGGTTGCCGGCAAAAACGCTCGAGTCTCTTGTGTAGGGATGAACTTTGTCCCGCATGTATTGACTCTTGCTGTTGATGGTTTTCGTGAGACACAAAGGAGACATTTTTGACATTGTGAAGACTTGAAAGATTTGCTGCCCTAAAGTTAGCTCCAATCGTCTACTGGGGAACATTACGGACTCGGCACTCTTTCCTCTAAATGATTGAACCACAACTAGATTGCCTGATGTTCCTAGCCACAAACCATCTGCTATTGACCTGTCTTTGTTTCCATCACTAGCGACTAGCTGTACTTGGCAAGTTCATAATAACACCTTAGGTAGCGATCACCTCCCAATTATCATTTCCTTGAGAGGATTTACAATTTTGCATGATGATACAAGGGATAAAATCCCAAAATTTGATTGTAAACGAGCTGACTGGGATAAATTCACGTCCATTTTAATGCCCTTTAATGTTAGTATGCTGGAGAACCCAGATATTGATAAAAATGTATTGTAACTTTTCTGAATTGGTCTTGAAAGCAGCAACTGAAGCAATTCCAAAATGTAGTTGGACAAAATCCTCTAAACATGCTAGCAAGGTCTGGTTGACGGAATCCTGCAAGATGCTGTTAATAAAAAGAAATCAAGTTCAAAATACACGCAAAGACAAAAAAAGTAGATGACTTACTCCCCATGAAACGGGCAAACAATGAAAGTACCGTGGGATTGTAGGAAATGAATGGGCAGACAGAACTGCCCGTATGGGATCCAAAACTATGAAAATTCTGTCTATATCAAAATACCTTGGAGCCTATGCACTCTTAAAAAGAGTCTATTTTGAGTCTTGTTTATAACCTGTATAAAGATTCAGTACTACTCTTAAAGTGCATGCACAAGATTCTTCACTTCTTTGCTGTTCAAGAACTCAGAAATCTACTCGTCCATCTAACTCGTCCATTCAAATTCGTAAACTGTGAACAAAAACGTTTGTACAAGTACACACATTTCGAAAACTGTAAACTCTCTTTTATAGGCTTAAAGTGAACGCTCTTCGTGCAAAATTCCACAGAAAGTTACAATGCGCTTGTGGAGCAGTCGACAGTTTAAATACTCTGCATTTCTTTTTAATTGTTCCTATATTCACTCATCTTTCTCCAACTTCCGACAAAAAAATAAATAAAAAAAAAAAAAAAAAAAAACCCTACGCATTTTCCAGAATCTTCACGCCTTTCTTACATTTGTAAATTCGTTGATGTTAAGCCCATTTGGCTCGTTCGTGTAAATATTTCCAGGTAGGTTGTTGTTGTTGTTGTTGTTGTTGTTGTTGTTGTTGTTGTTGTTTTAATGTATCTTTTAAATTGTTACATTTAGAACAGTATTTTCATTTCAATTGTCAAAGTCGCACACACACACACACACACACACACACACACACACACACACACACACACACACACACACACACACACACACACACACACACACACACACACACACACTCGTGCCTAGGCCTATACTAGCATTTTTGCATACACACTATTTCCATTTCTCTCATCCACTCAATTCTGCGTTATTTTGTCTAATATCACTTAAAGTGAACAGACGTTAAATTGAAGAACTAACACACACACACACACACACACACACACACACACACACACACACACACACACGCACGCACGCACGCACGCGCGCGCGCGCGCGTTCTCGCACACTCACATGACATCATGAACTGAATACAACAGACACTGACACAGCTCAGCACCGTGTCCCTCCGGTAACAACGTCTGGGAAGATCAGTCTTCAAGGGCAGACACAGCAGAATACAGCAGACAGAATCAACACCAGCGTTGCTGAAGCACAGAATACGTCCTTAAGACTTTCTGGTTGGACTGCCTGTCTGGAAGACCCGGCAGTGAAAGAATTCACCATTGACGGGTCATCAGGTCAGCTCCATGCTTTCTGTCCGGTTGGAGGTCACAAATGGGAGTGTCAGTTTATACTCAGTGTACACTCTGACTATGTCGTGCGTTTCCAGATGAACGATTGCAGAAAAAGTGCTAGGGCCAGATATTCAGAAACATTACAGTAACATCAGAGAAAACCGGGATAAAGATTTTTACTGTCCAGGGTTTTCTGTCCACTATAGCATGACAGACACTCTCATGCTGAAGGTTGAAATGTGTTTATCATTATAGGATCAGAAGAGAGGGGATCATGTCTTTGTCCTTTTCTGCTGTAAAGCGGTCTGAAAGGCAGTATCTGGAACTTCAACGCATTGATTTGTCTTCGACTGCTGGTGAGTTGTTGATAATTTGGTTGTTAAAAAAAGTCTCTCTCTCTCTCTCTCTCTCTCTCTCTCTCTCTCTCTCTCTCTCTCTCTCTCACACACACACACACACACACACACACACACACACACACACACAGCTCGCATTGTTTTAAATGTTATCTAGAGGTTCACCTCCGGGGCTCACTTCCGGCACGCAGAGTGTAAACATCAACAAGTTTGAGCTCCGAAATCAAAGTGGAATTGTGAAGTCCAGAGACATTTTTGTCAAATGTTACTGTGTAACCAGCACCATGCCGGCAATACCTCTTTCCCCCCCTGCTTGTTTGCGGTGGATTTGTCCCTATATTTCGTGCATTTATGCATCGTCGTGATTTAAAAAAGGCCGCCTTGAACTTTCGGACATTGAGGATATGTACGTGACGAGACGGTGTCACCGTAGGGTTGATCTCTCTCTCTGTTGTACTACGGACTTTTACTTCAGCGCTGCGGTGACGTTGAGCAACCCTGGACCCACTTCTGGCGACAAAGCAGCAGACCCGAGGCAGACCAGACTGAAGAGCGCCAGCGGTGGTTCATTGGCATCTGACTCCTCTCCTTCCCGGATGGCTTCAGAAACCCAGTCTACGCGATGTGCTGTCTTCCATTCAGGGCCTCAGTTGTAAGTTTGATGAAATGAAAGCTGATATGCGGGACACGAAAGAGATGTATACAGGACTACATGACGAGATTTTGTCTTTGAAGAAGGAGGCCGATGATCCCAGACGTGAACATGACAACCTCAAGGCACAGAATGATTGTCTGAATGAAAAAAAAAGCGTTAAAACTTGAGCGAAAGTCTGACGATTTAGAATGTCTTTCAAAGAGAAACAATGTTATATTTCATGGTATTCCCAGGAGAGAACGGGAAACTAGGCAGGACTGTGAGGGCCTTGTCCATGACTTATTAACTGACAAATTAGAACTGCCAAAGGGCATACAGTTTGACAGGCTCCACAGGCTGAATGGCAAACCGATTCACCGACCATTGGTTGTTGTATTTTTTTTCAGGGACAAGGAAACAATTTGGAGTGCCAGGCATAGGTTTGAAAGGTACCAAGGTATTCATCGGAGAAATTTTCTCTCAGCGAGTGAGAGAAATATGCAGAAAACGTGTCCCTCACCTGAAAGATGCTAGAAAAGAAATAAAGTGTCAATGATCTTTGATCACCTTGTCATTGAAGGTGAAAAGTATTACTTAGACCAGGACAACAAACTGAAAATGTCCATCTTGAGATGTGGCCGGCCTGTTAAAGTAATTTCAGAACAGTGTAACTCATCAAATCTGTTCCATAACCAAAACATAAAGGGTAAAGGAAAAAAAAAAAGTATTGCACCCTTTAGCGGAGAGGGTAAGGAGGGCACATCACGTGCAGCTCGGGATGGGGGTGAAACTGCTGGGTCAATTTTCTCTGTTAAATGTAAAGTTCACGACAGAAACTGCTCGTGCAATGTGTCGTTAAGCAGAACACATTCAGATGTTTTTGCAGTGATCAATAAACGTGTACCTGATGACGCATCGAATGTTGTTCACACACATAATGAAGAAATCAATGAAAATGTGTGTCCTTTCATGTTTGATGAATGTTTTTCTTCTAAATTGTGTGTGCACAATGTAAGAGTGATTGAGCATAGCTTATCTTCCTCTTTGAATACATCCGTATCTCGTAATGTGCCTGTACATGATGAAGGAGTGTTGGAGAATGCATTATCTCCGTTATCGAATGACCATTGTTCTTCTAATGTCAGTATAGACAATGAAAGAGGCGAGCTGTTATGTTTGCCTGATAAGCGTATGAAGACGCCGATGTTGTATGAATACCGCTTCATCAGAATGCAGTTAATACCCGAGTCAGTAGATTGTGCAGTGGTATATTGTGCGTAATGCGCTGGTATATCTCCCCCTATTTCTTCAATCTAAGACATAAGAGCAAGCGTTTCCCCCTATTTCTTCAATCTAAGACAAGCGTTGTTTATAATTGAATATTTCTTGCAGTCATTGCAACACCAAGCTGCTCTGTAAGTTGCTGGAATGGTGCTCGGTACTTGTCCTTGGAATTCATTAGTTTTTATATATATATATATATATATATATATATATATATATATATATATATATATATATATATATATATATATGTGTGTGTGTGTGTGTGTGTGTGTGTGTGTGTGTGTGTGTGTACATTTTGTAACAGTAATCTCATGGTGTTCGTATCTGTTCATCACCTTATATATTCTGATTATCCAACATTTTCTGTAGTCATCATCCTCATTATGTGCGTGCGTATGTATGCCTATGTTTGTCCACTAATCGGTGCGAGTATTAGATATCGTTTAAAGCGTTAACTAGTTTTTCGACCTTTGCAAAAAGCGTGCACGAGATTGTGTTGGATAGATAATTCCATCTCGTCGTCTGTGCACACTAACGCTTCAAATATCTAGCGGCCCACAGATCAGCACAACAAACACTCTAAAATACCATAGTGACCCAACATATGCAGGACGCCACCTACTAAGCCCTTTGTGACGATGATAATTGCATAGTCATGATGCCCACTGAAAGTGAGCATACCCCTCCAGAGAGCACCACCACATCTGTACGACGATAGTCCCCATAAAGTTACAATACCCCCAGACACAAGACGAACTAACCAAGGGCATAGATTTGGGTAGATAAGCAAAGTGAAGTCACCATGAGAACAGTAGGGCCACAGAAATGGAGACACGTTTCATGCTGATTGGTGAGGATGAGGATATGATTAAAGCTATTGAATTCTACTTTGGTTTGAGACCGCATGCTAGGGGCATACTAGATTGCATACTAGGGACGTTCTCTGCACTTACTTTCAAAGGCCCGAGACATACAAAACCTGAAGCGCTGGACAGGAAATTAGAGCAACACTCCAAGAAATGCATCAATTGATTGAATGAAACTCGAATATGCGGTTCCAGCCTTCACAGCAGAGCCCATGCAAACTCAGCTCTGGGTACTGGTCAGTCATAGGCTGAACAATCACACAAAGATAAACGGCCCTGATGGGAATCAAACCTGTGACCTTCCAGCCTGGCCTCTGCGATGCTAACCATTTCACCATGGCGGCTTGTTCTACATCACCTTTCCCCTTGTGATCACCCGAACGTCACTTGACTCGTTCTTTTGAGATGGCTTGTTCCTCTTATTACTTTGTGAAACTTGTTTCTGCTATCCCTCCAGTTTTGGAAAAAAAAGTGCGCCCCCTTTGATGGAAACACTCACATGTTTTGTTTTAAATTTCCCCCTGATAAAGCGTTCTAGCCAGTTAAAAGCCAGAGGAGGTCAGCAAAGGGTCTAGATCAATCTCCCTTTTCCTAAGGTGTCTGACATTCCTAAAACAGCAAGAACAACAACAGCCACTTCATGAACAACAACAGTAACAACAACAGCAACAAAATAGCAGTTCATCCTCGTTCACACTTTGTCTCGCAAAAGAAGAAGGAAATAGACACACTTAAATGTAGAAAACAGTCCCCTAGATTTATCCTCGTCTGAATTAATCCAAATAAAGGACAAATATAAACATAAGCAGAATTTTTAGTTTTAAAATGTCTACTTTACCATCGTGGCAAAGGCACTTTGTTAGACTGATTTATGAAATAAGGCTGATTTCTTGGAACCCTAAAATTACCGTGGTGTTACATGTGTCTAAAAAAAAAAAAAAATTCTGTGTATCATCATCTTTCGTTTGGTCAGTATTGACCTCGCTATATCAGGAGGAAGGTATTTAGATGAATGGGTTTGATAATGTCAATATTGTTTTAAATGGTTTATATGTTGCTGAAATTCCCATACTGATTTCGCAGTCACAGGTTGCAATATTTTCATCAATATCAACACTTTTGTGTACCGTTTTTGAAAGTACTAACATGAATGGTAAGTTGAGTGTAGAGTTTTTCCCTGTTTCTTTTCCTTGTTCCTATATAAGTGTCTAATATCATCTGGCGATAACAATACATTCAAAATACCATTAACGTGAACTGAATTGATCACTTTTGTTAACTTACTAAAAGTCTCGTAACATTATCATTCAGCACAAACTATCTCAAGGTAATGACAGCAGCTCTACCGAATGCCTGTCATGGCTGTTTTCTCACAATGACTACTACACAAATGCTGCAGTTTTCATACTCATCCTCACGCACTCCGCCCGAGCAACTTAAACTTCATACCTCTCACGGCCCAGCCTTTCTCTTCCTCATCACTGAAGTGACTGTCGTATAATTTCGCACACCCAAACCTCACTGTATGCACTCGGGGACGTGTTTGTCGATGTGATCCCTTTCCCAGCTATTTGCATTTGTAAGTTCCATTCTACTCCATTACAGCCCTTTCAAAATGTTGAGTTTGTCTTGCCAGTTTTTAATTCGTTTGCTTTTTTTCCTGCCATCATGAGCAATCCGTAGCCAGACTGATGGGGTTCCATCACCTATATTTCTCGCTCGCTGGACACATCAGTGCTTTCTTCCCAAGCCCATAACACTGCACAGTGTCGTCAACATCTACTTAAAGGTAGTACTACTGGCATTTCTGGGAAGGGGGAGGAGAAGCCTGCCTATGCAAACTTGAATTCTCAACACTGGAACTGGAAACGTGAAGGTTAAAAGCATACAACTCAATGCAGCTGGAAACAAAATATGCTGATATGAGAGAACATCCCTCTACGCCCATTCTCCGGAATGTTCCTCTCTTTAGTGTTGTCTACTTGCATTTGAAAACATAGCTTGCAACTGAATGTCCTGTTGAATTACCTTTCATGGCTGGTGTTGTGATAACTATGAAATTGTTGTGGTGCAGGATATATACAGTCACCAGGATTTGATGGGCCACCTTCATGTTCACAAATAGTACAGAGCTGTATTACTCTTACCAGACCGCCTGACCACATCATTTTCCTGAGCCCTGTCAGATGGGAAGAAAGATGGCCGGAGATCTATCAAGACTTTCCTTGGTCCGTGTGGCTTGAGGCAGTGTTGTCTGAGACAGCCACAAACACACTCTTACCCTTTGTTACTTTTTCCCGATGACTTTGGTAATGAAGCAAGCAATGAATCCCATCTGTCTTTATTTACTTACGAGACTAAGCGTCTTTTTCCAGGGTGTGTATTACTGTCCATTTAAACTACGCTTCTCTTTCCTGCTAGAGAATAGGAAACCTCGTCGAGTGCCAGGGCTCAGCCTGTGGAATTGTTCTCAGTCGGTGTGGCTCGATCTGTATAGACATTTTCCTTGTGATTACAAACCTCAGTGTGCGGAACAGGAAGATGAGTCCCATTGTCCCTACACCTCTGACAGGTGTGGACTAGGCAAGGTGAGGCAGAAACAACATTCTGTGTGCAATCGTCTTTTTAACGTGCGGGCACGCGCGCGCGCGCGTGTGTGTGTGTGTGTGTGTGTGTGTGTGTGTGTGTGTGTGTGTGTGTGTGTGTGTGTGTGTGTGTGTTCCCCTCATTCTCTCTTCCATTCCACATTTCCTTCTTTCTCTCTTCTCCATTCTTCGATCAACATGATCTTTCTTTTTTCTGTACATTTCTGGATGCAACTGCCACACGTTGTTTTGTTATTAATCATATTTATGCATGTTGGACAATGTTGTAGGAAAAACATGGTGAAACATATCAGAAATTATTTTTTTTTTCTTTTATTTTTTTTCAGTATGGATGTATTTGAGTTAAAGTTCAATGTATGCCAAGGGAAGTTTTTTTTTTTTTTTTTTTTCCCTTTTTTTTTTTTTCCAACACACACACACACACACACACACACACACACACACACACACACAAATCCAAGTGAAACCAAAAAACCCCATCCACCCACAAATCCATGATATCAGTATGAATAGTTATAATTGCACATTCACTAAGCACAATCCTATGGGTTTCTTACTAACTACAAGCACATAATGACAAGCAAACACACTGCTCACTCCACTCCACCCTCCTCACCCTCACCCCTCCCCCCCCCCCCCATCCCCACCCCCCCCCCCCACACTTTCTCTCTCTTCCGTTTCAATGACACTTTAATAATATGCATGTACAACTTGTAATCATGAAGTACTGTTTTCTCCATGTGGTACCACACGATAGCCGTTGTACATGATACATAACATGATATAATGTTCACCACAGTCATCCTTCGAAATACAGATTATATAGACTTAAGTATATTCCTAGCTGAGTGTACACACCAACACTGAAATCCCGTCCATCTTTGTCATCCTATTTCTTCAACAATCAAAAGAGAGTTAATTATAGGCTCTTGAGCCTGCTACCAATATGACATCACTACACCACAGCCGTGCCCTACCGACCAACCAACAAGTCAACCTACCAGCTAAATTGCCAATTGGCCAACGGGACCTAGCCACGACACAGCGATGCCCGACAAGCAGTTTGCTACATGTTACAATCAACATTCAGTGATATTTGAATACCATATGGAATTACCCACACATCTTAAACATGTCATGTCATACATACCCACATATTAAATCCAGGTGTTTTAAGATTTTGATTTATCATTGTCAATGATACTTCTTTATTGATCCAGCTAGTGTTACACTTTAGCAGATTCAATTGTACAGTTGCTGTGCATTTTTCAGATTATATCTTCTCTTTAGTATTTTGAGAAATACTGTATTGAAGGCTTATATGTGTTTTATTTTACAGCTAAAATGTTGTGTTTGGCTATCATTATTACATGATCGAATGTTGTATGAGTTGTCAAATTGTCATCTGCTCCAAATATTTTCATGTTTTTAGTCAGAGACTGGTTATTCACTATTAAACACTTTCCTGTTATTAATTCTTGGAATGATTCCCAGAATCCATTGACATGCATGCGTCTCTAAGACATATTTTCAATGTTGTCTTTTTCCTCTTCACAGAAACTACAGTTACAACTTTCTACCATTCCTATTTGTTTTAGAACTACTTTGTCACGCCGCCAGTCTAGCTCAGATTATCTAGGGGTTCTATCTGACGTAACACTAACTTCAATTAAGTTTGCTTGCCTCAACCTGGCAATTGTACTAATATCCAACTTTTCCATACCACCCAATACCAGAGTTCATCTCGATAACAAATGCAACAACAAATAAAACAAATCCGAACAAAATAGACCAGTCTGATTAACAATTAAACAATCTTTTCATTATTTTCAAATAACTTCTTTTTTCTCAAATTCTATTTTAAAAATTACAACTATATCACACACACACACACCCCGACTCTAAACTCTAACAACAAATCACCCCAGTGTCCTCTCTTTCTTTTCAAGTCCAACTGACAACCTAGATCAGAGCCCCTGTTTCAGGCTCACTCATCACAGCCACTGGCATATTGCGCAGGGGGAAAGTGTAAACAGTTGCACTTATCTGCTGGCGTAAATGTTCCCCAAGCAGAATGGAGTGTCCAGAGCTGTCTCAGTCCAGCCCCCTTAGACACCCAGGTAGCCAACTGCCAGTAACAACTGTCTCTGCTCAGCTGCCAACCAAAAAGCGAAGCCAAGAAGTCCTGGCTGCAGGGCTTCCAGTCCAGACACAGTCCTCCCCCAGACACTCGCTGGAATAGTCGCCCCAAATCCCGCTAGATCTGGACAAGAGTATCCTGGTTTTTCCCTCTTGTCACAGAACCCCCCCCCCCCCCCCCCCCCCCCCCACACCACACACACACACACACACACACACACACACACGTGTGTCAGAGCCTCAACTCAGTGGCTCAGACAGAAACCAAATGCAAAGGGAATATTTCTCTCCCACACAAACAAATACATTTACAAAATACCTCAAAATAATTTACACACATTTTTTTTTCTATACTCTAACCCCTCCTTCCATCAATATACACTAGCCACACTTAACTACACCAAGGGAAATTATACTTCAGCACATCTTTATTTCCTCACTCAATCAAACAAATTCACATACTAGCTACAAAGAAAAAAAAACTTTCCCTTACCAGTCTCTCCAACACCTCCACAAAAATATGTATCCCTGTTAGTCTGGAATCCTGGCACTGAACAACTAACAGTGCTCCAAACACCACATTCCAGACCCTGACTAAATCCAACATGGACCAACATCCACTTGCACATTTAACACACAGCTCTGTCAGCTTGAGAGTGCCTCCAAACCCCTCTGACTCAAGTAGTCATTCCAAAAGACTGAACCATCTCCCAAGAACAGGGGAAATATCAACCTACTTAAGTAATCCTTTCAACACACAAGCTGTCCCCCCTATGCAAAATCTCAGATGGGACATGCTGGGCAACATTTCTCCTGCATCACAAGTCCACCCTAACCAATAGCAACTAACAATTTATAAGTAACCAAACACCACCAGCATAAATTCAACAATTGAAATGATCCAAAAACATGATTCACTAACCACAAACTAAAATTTGCAGTCATAAAAAAAAAAAAAATCTTTCCAATCAATAGTCAACAGGTGACGGGTCAACTGACAACAGAGGATTTGATCAAGGGAGATAACGCCACACTCAGAACTCCCTCGGCCAAGGAAGAGTTGCTTCCCAAAGACAATTTTCTTTATGACAATTCCCCTCTTGCTCAAGATGAAACAACAGTTCCCTGGCTCACCACCTAATCACCACCTGACTCGGAAATCAGCCCCAACATTCTCTTGTCCAGGAACAACTTGGTCCACGAAAGAACATGGTTGCAACATTAAAGCCCATCTCATCACCTTGCTATTGATATGCTTGGCTTTCTGCATTAAACAGAGGTTGGTGTTCAGTTTGCAGGTAGAAATGCTTCCCATACAGGTAGGGTTCAAACTTCTCCACAGCCCACACCACTGCTAGACACTACAGCTCTACAGTGGCATAATTCCTTTCAGCAGGGGACAGCTTCCGACTGGCATAATGCACTGGTTGCCACAACCCCCTCCCCTTTTTTTGGAGCAGGACTGCTCCAAGCCCTTTAGTTGAAGCCATCAGTCTGCAACATGAAAGTTGCCTCCACATCAGGAAGTCGGACAACTGGTTCACCACAAAGCCAGTCTTTCAGAGTCCTGAAAGCCTTTTCACAGCTCTCACTTCACTGGACATGGTTTGGACAACCTTTCTTTGTAAGATCAGACAGAGGAGCACCCAGTGCAGAAAACTTCGGCACGAATCTCCGGTAGTACCCTGCCAGCCCTAGAAAGGAATGCACTCTCTTCCTAGTAGAAGGCCTAGGAGCTTCACGAATCCTTTCCTTCTTGTCTTCCATGGGACGCTTTTTTCCCCCCCCCACCCCACACGGTGCCCCCCAGAAACTCCAGCTCTCCAAAGCCAGTGAAACACTTGGAAGGTCGGGCTGACAAGTTCACCTCATCCAGCCTTCCGAGCGGGGCTCAAGAGCTTCCACATGCTGCTGTATGTTTCCGTGGCAATGCTGATAACATCCGTGAAATGTTGTGTGTGTCTTTCCACTCCAATGGACTCAACAACTGTCTTATCATTTGGCTGAAGACAGCCGCCGCATTGTGAAGGCCAAAAGGCATCGTGGTCCACTGGGACTGTCCAAGTGGGGGAGAGAACGCCGTCAATGATCTATCTACCATTCTGATTGGCACTTGCCAGTACCCTTTCGACAAGTCTATTTTTGACAAGAACTTTGCCTTGCTGAGTGGCTGAACAGATATTCAGTATCTGGTAAAGGCTCTACATCAAACTCTGTCACCTGGTTCAACTTCCAATAATCAACACAAAAACGGACTGACCCATCCTTTTTGGCACACAACACAACCAGCGAGTTATAAGGCGAGCTTGCTGGTTGGGTAACGCCCAACCTAAGGACGTTCTCCACCTTTGTCTGTACCACAGCTTGCTTGGCATGAGCGAGAGGGTATTGTTTGTCCCTTACTGGTATAGCCTCGGCAACTCACATTCCGCCAGCTCTGTGCGCAAGGGAAGATCAGTCACCCCTCAGGATTTCCTTTTCAGAATCTCTACAAAGCCTGTTCACGCAGTTCCTCAAAGAGAGCAGGTCCAAAATGCACATCAGCCACAGATTCTTCACTGCACAGTGGACACAACAGAATCCCTCAGTCTTCCCCGCAAGACCCTTCCCCATCGCTACTGCAACATGGGCAGTAGAACAAGAACCCTCATCTCTTCTCTCATGGTACTGTTTCAATAGGTTGGCGTGGTAGAGTCTCACCTTGGCACCCACTTTCACTCTGTAATCAGCTTCACCAACCTTTTCGACCACTTCAAATAGGCCCTTGCCAGCTCACTTGAAGCTTGTTGTGTTTGGCTGACAACAACAGCAAAACCTTGCTTCCTGGTTGGAATGAGCGCGATTGTGCCTTGGGATTGAAATACTTGGCATGGCAGCCTGATGCCTTTTTCAGATTCTGTTGCGCCACCACACAAGTCTCTCCTAGCCGGTTTCTAAGATCGGCCACATACTGATGCCTCCTCATCAGTCCATGCCTGTATCAAAACAGACGTTGAAAGGGCGAAAACCCCAGACTCTCCTGCGGTGCTTCTCGATAAGCAAACAAGAGAGCGGGCAAAAGTCTGTCTCAGAGTCTGAGTTGTTCCTGACACAGCTTCTTCAGCATGGACTTGAGAGTGCCATCGAAGCGCTCTACCAACCCGTTGCACTGGGCATCGTAGGGAGTGGTGGTCAGGCCCTTGATTGACAACAGTCTGTTTTACCTGGGCCATGATTGCCTGGTAAATTGAGTTCCTCTATCAGTCAACACCTCAGAAGGAATACCTACACGTGACCAGACCCTAAACAAAGCTTCTGCAACCCTCTCAGCTTCAATGTTCTTCAGTGGTACTGCTTCAGGGTATCGAGTGGCATAGTCAACTACTGTCAGCACGTAGCGATTTCCGCTTGCCGACACTGGCTGGATCGGACCCACCAAATCAATAGGGACCCGATGAAGGGAATGTCAATAAGTGGCATTTGCACCAAGGGAACCATCTTGGTTCGACCTCTCGATGACATTTTCTGGCACAGATCACAGGACAGACAAAAGCGCCGAACATCTGAACAGATCCCTGGCCAGAGGAAGTGTCGCCACATTCTGTCAAGAGTCTTCTTTGTCCCCAAATGGCTTCCCCTCAAAGATTCACGTGACAACCTCAAAAGCACCCGCCTAATTTTTACTGGGACCACCACCTGTGTGTAAGTCCCTTCCTGGTTAGTATACTGGCGGTACAGGATGCCTTTCAGCACCAGAAATTTCACACAGCCAGTCTTCCCTGCCTGTCGGGACTTCCCCTCTTTCACCAACAAGGAAATTCGTTGAGGGTTTCCTGAGTTGTGTTCAGTTCACTAGGTGTAATCCATCCCACCTCTTCCATTGTAGGCTCGAGAGGTTTGAACATCCTCTCTCTGGCTTGTTGTGCCCGTGTTACAAACAGACACACCGCTGTTTTCAACAGCTTTGTAGACAGGAACGTCCCTGTGAGTACCATCCTTCCCTACTGCTGTATTTCCTATCAGCAAGTCAACAATGGGATCTTTCATCACAGTGGCATTTGTAGTAATACAAAGGAGACTGGATATCCTCCCAAGCTAGGGGTAACTTCTCACTCCCACTGGAATCTGCCAGAGTGACATTCTTTCAGTTGTTCTCCTGCCTGGGTGTACCCTGTGGGACTCCACGATCTGTATTCGTGAACGGTTCAGCTTGCCGTGTGAAGACTGTGACTTGGGCTTGTTGCAGAAAGCTGTGTGCACTGTGTTTGCTGGGACACTACTGACGGTGCCAGGGAGGTCTGTAAAAAAAAAAACAAAAACAAAAAATTGTCAGGTTTGAGAGTGACGGCTGAAGCTCCCTTTGATGTTGCGCTTGCTGGTAGTGGCATGTGTTGATTTTTGTGTCTGTTAATGTATATTATGGCAATATGTGTTAGTGGTATTTTGATGGCTAAGGCAGGCACATAAAAGGAAAGAAAAAAATAAGTTACTTATGTGTTTCCTAACTGTCCATGTTCGTGTTGTGTGGGTGTGTGTAAAGAATAATCGTTACACGCATCTAAAACTTTTAAAAGCGAGAGCCAGACAGTAACTCACACAGCACCACATCATCCGTAACACACACACACACACACACACACACACACACACGCGCGCGCGCGCGCGCGCGCGCGCGCGCGCGCGCGCGCTTCACACACACACACACACACACACCTGTCCCTGTCTGTGTTTGTCTGTCTGTCTGTCTCTCTCTCTCTCTCTCTCTCTCTCTCTCTCTCCTCTCTCTCTCTCTCTCTCTCTCTCTCTCAATCGGCATGAAGGCCAATTAGCCTATTGTCAATAAAATTCCCCAATGTCAATTGTC
>JADBJO010007929.1:0-38666 GCA_016801955.1 Conus betulinus
TTTTTGTTTAATTTGAAATAAATCTATATATACATCACCGGGGACATCTTGCGAGTCACATTCTTGTGAAATTTTTACAGTCATTCCACACGCAGATGCTGTTCTAGCTTTTCTATCGAGATCCTGTTCGGTAGGCGTTGGAATTCTCAGCTGCGGGTTGATACTTAAGGAGGCTATATAGGGGGTGCAGGCTTTGCTCCCAGCTGGTGTGTTCGCGCAGTAGGTACAGTAAACTTTTCTCTGGGTCCCCATTAAAGTATAGTAGTCCCCACCCGCCACCTCTCGCGGGTGTAGGACTAAGAGGCGATATAGGGTGGTGCAGAGTCTTACTCGCCAGCTGTTTTGTTCAGCAGTAAGGGCCAATACTTTCTCTGGGTCCCATTAAAACATAGTTTTCCGTCCCCACCCGCACCTCTCGACGGGGTGTAGGACTAGAGAGCTATCTAGGGTGGTGCAGGCTTGGTCTCCCAGCCTGGCGTGATCGCAGTAGGGGACGGTACTTCTCGAAATAGTTTAAGTTTTTACGTCCTCATTAGCGAAAGCTTTTTAGGGACATGTCTTTCCTTCACGTTAGTCCTTTGGTGTCACATTGGATTTAATAGATTTTCGTGGTGCGGCTGGTCATTGTTGTTATTCCGACGGTGGTAAGTCGTTATTAAAGTTGTGTCCCTTTCATTGTAGTTGTTGAGGTGTTCATTTCGTCTCTTCTTCTTCTGGAGTGGGTTAGAACCAATTGTCGAGTCCAGAGGACATAGGCATTGGCGAGCAGCCTCATGGGTTGGTTCCGAGGTTGGGTGCGGCAGTAGAATTCTGCAGCTGTAGTTGGTGTGTTCGTCTGTAGTCTCGGATGTGGTGGATCATGGCGACGGGGAGGGAATGCAGTCACTCAGGGCGTGTTGGAGAGATTAGTCTAGCAGTATAATTATTCCAGATTGAAGTGCAAGCTTTAAAATTGTTTTTATAACTGGTAATGAACTGACCCCACGACAACCCACGACACCCACGTCCAACTCTAGAGCGATGGCCCTAGTTGCCTAAACACGAATCGAGTAGAGAGTAAGGTTTCAACCCCACGATTTACTTCCCTTGAATGCGGAAAAAAAAAAAAGAAAAGAAAACCCCCCGCAAACTTGGGAAGATGGCGGCGTCCTGAGGAAACCGCTCGGAGGAGAGTGCAGTCTTCAACGCTATTATCTGTAGGTTGTGTAATGGCTTTGGGGGCATAACATTAAAGAGTAAAGGTAGTTTTTTAGTTCCACAAACAATACCCGAACGCGTAGGGACAAAGACGTTTCAGTTGAGAGCCCGAAAAAAGCGTGATTTAACTCCCTTGGAAAATTTATTATTTTTATATTTAAATGGTTAATTGTTTGGTTATCATATTCTTCTATCGCTCTTGATTTTCATCTAAATATAACTGTATGTCTGATTCTACAATTCATTGTCATGATCTAATCTTATATCTAGTATAGGTTTTGTGTAGCCAAAAAGAAATAATCTACACATTTGCACAGCTACTAATGGGGTGTTGTCTTTTGCTTTAGTACTGTACTCTCTCATTTTCGTAATATGCTAGCAGATGGATACATATGTCTGCAGGACCTTGTCCTTAAAGGGCCTCAGGCCGATAGGACGTAAATCTCACACTCACACCTAACAGTAACATGCTCTATTTTGTGTTGTCTAAATATTAAATTTCATTCTGTTTAGGGGGGGTCTTTTTGTATATATCTATCATTGTTACCAAATTTGTTGTTTTGTGTGTTATGAGGGGAAAAGAGGGATTTTTCTGCAAAAAAATATAGTAACAGAATTTTCAAATGAGGGAGGAAAGGGTGTTATTTTTGTGTGTGTTTGAATAAAACTTTCAATGTACCCTTGTCTTACAAAAAATAGAGAGAAGGGATGGAATGTTTTGCTAAGAATAAACTGACAATTTGTAAATGGAAGAGGGAACGGGGTGTTTGGTGTTAAAATAACATTCCTAAAATATTGTTTCCCCACATCCTCAGATAGAATATTGACAGGGGTTTGGATGTTCTGCAAACAAATAAACAAAATGTATAAAATTGTTCATGTCTGCAAACAGGAAAAGCAGCCAGCCAGTTTTGCGTTATCTGCAACGGTCCTATTCTGCAGCCACACAGATGGTGTTTACATTGACATCAAATGGAGTTAATCGAGCCAGTCGTACACGAGACAAGGACATAATTGCATAACACGTGCATTCATATTTTTTTTCATTTTATTTTTGTTTTAAAAAAAACACTATATCCTGTATGTGCATATTTATTTTTCACTCTGTCTATTCTTGTCTGTTCTCATTTCTTTTTTCATTCTTGGGTTTTTATTTTTCATAACACCCATTCTGCAACTATTATTCCCGCTTTCCTAGACAAAATCGTTGGTATTCTTAAAGAAAATAATCCTAGTAATTGTTTTTTTTTTTAGGGTAAATTACTTATCATAGTTTTAATGACAGTTACGCTGATTTTCTTAAAGGGCAGGTCACTTCCTTTGTTTTGAATGTGAGCTGTGTTAAAGAAAATTGGGTAAAAAGCTAAACACACTGGAAGTGAGTGTGGAGAGAGAGATTCGAGCAACAGCGCTGATAGAATGGAAAAGAGGCCGCCGCCGACTGTCAGGCCCATTTAATACAGACATGAGTCTGTAACATGCTAACGCATGTATTTTTGCTAGGGAATGATTCAGACAAGAGTAAGTATTTGATACAATTTTAAGGAACTATGAAGTTCCAGTCTTTGTTTTATTTTATCCATTTCGATCGTGAAATTGGGAACGAAATTATTTTGTAAAAGTGTTTATGTTGGATTGCTGCTAACTGTGTGCAGTATAGTCATCATAGCTTATTTTGTTTTCTAGCTACGCCGTTATGGTAGCGGTAGTAAGTAGACGAGGCTGTGACTGGAGGGAGAGTCGGGTGAGCTACGGGAGCCATACCCCCCTGCCAGAAAGATGTCGGAAGGAACAGCCAGAGACAGCCAGAGATAGTTGGTATGCTGTCCAAACGGTGCAGAGGCGAAGTCGGAGATCGCCATAGAGTTATGCTCTGAGGAAACCCAGCGGAAAGGGTAGGTGGAAACATATGGATGCTGTCCACCATAGACGTTCGTGATTGAATGAAGAGGAATGAAGGTACCGATATTTGTGATGAACTGACCCCAGGAGCGCCTTGTGATTTGTATGGAGTTTGATGCATGTTGTGTAATGGAGTATTGGCTGTGTTCATGCATGCATGTGTGAATATTTGTGTGTGAATCAGCAGTTTGACAAGTGGGTGATACACCTGTTTTTGTAAAGATGTCGGATAGTGTCACCATCTTTCTTATTAAAGCCACTTTTTTTCAGGAAAGGTGTATAATAAAAAAGGATTTCCTTATTATCATGGTTTTCCCGAAAGATTGTGAGTGATTGGTTTTTTGTTGTTTTTTTCTGCACGAAATTTTGGGAACCCAGGGAAAACACAAGTTTTAGCTTTTGGAGGTAGTAGGTTTTCATACAAAAGCCGCCGTACGCGTACAAGCCTGCGAATTTAGGTCACTAGTTACGCGACGCTGCTTTCAGGACTTTTCCGGCCGTGTGTACAGCTGTAGGCTTCCTCCGAACATGCTTGGATCGTTCTAACACATTCGGGTACAGCGACAACATTCCTAGGCAGGACAGCACTCTCTCTGGCTGTCTCTCTCTGTCTCTCACTCTCCTCTCTCTGGTCTCTCTCTCTCTCTCTCTCTGTCTCTCTCTCTCTCTCTCTCTCTCTCTCTCTCTCTCCTCTCTCTCTGTCTCCTCTCTGTCCCTTCACACACACACACACACACACCACACACACACAGCCACAAAAAAAGCACTGAGCTCCAAAACTCTCTCTCTCTATCTCTTTCGCGCGCGCGCGCGCGCGCGCGCGCGCGCGCGTGTGTGTGTGTGTGTGTGTGTGTGTGTGTGTGTGTGTGTGTGTAAGGAATGTGTAACAGTTCCCGAATGTGTTGGAACGATAGGAGCATTTTCGGAAATACACTGTGCCCACGGCAGAAGGGTCCTGAAAACAGTGTACGCATGCGTTTGTGCTTGCGTGTAACGTGTGTGTGTGTGTGTGTGTGTGTGTGTGTGTGTGGGTGTGTGTGTTAGTATGGAGAGAGAGAAGAAAAAGAAAGACAGTTTAATTAACACACACACTGTGTTGTCAGATTCAGCTTCTCTCCCCATAATAAGCCAAATAATCAAACAAGGTAGATATCTGGAGGAAATCCTTCCTATTATGACTCGCACCCCCCCCCCCCCCCCCCACCCCCCACCCCCCCACCCCCCCCACCCCACCCCCCCCCCTTTTTTTTTTTTTTTCTTTTTTTTTTTTTTTTTTCTTTTTCTTTTTTTTTGTTTTCACTGAGCGCCATAAATAGTACTGATTGCTCCTTGGCTTTGGCTGCTATTGATACTCTCCATACCCTCAACAGTGACGGAATCGTTGGCTAGGAGGGCAGTGCTGCCTTAATGACATCTGTTTACGGCGCTAATCATAACATGTCCAGACCAATCTAATCGTCTGGGCAATTGAAATGCCAGGTTGATAAGCCTTGGATGGACTCGGTGAACTTATCTGCTTTACTAATTGTATTGCCTGGGAACACTGTGCCCCAATCTGTTTGCCCAAAGGCTAATCATGAAGCTCACTCGTCGGCGTTCAGGGACAAGATCTCTTCGCCGAAGAGGCCAATAGCGAGTCCATCGGTGGAAAAATCAGTCCAAATCTACGGATTACACTTCGCGTCAAAATGTTGACTATATATATATATATATATATATATTATATATATATATATATATATATATATATACATATACACATTTTTTTTTTCCTCCTCCTATAAAGGATGATTTGCACCAGGAAGATGGTAACTGTCAACACACAGGCACAAATTTCGTTTCAGGGCATGAAACCTTAACATCAGAATTTATGATAGGCCCAAGATGGCCGGTTTTGGATATCGTTGGTCTGGTGAGACAAAGGCAATGCAATGACCAAACAAACAAGCAACAAACAAACACGCAAGGCGAACAAAAATAATACATAAATAAAAAGGGGGGAGGGAGGGAGGGTGGGCGAGAGGAAAGGAGGCGGCGGATATATCCTGTAACGCGGAGCATCGTTGCGAAAAAGAAAAAAACAAAAAAAATAACGTACACTGAAGAAAGTCTTTCACAGAAAACTGAATTAGGTTTCAATCAATGTGATCCCCAGACTGGATAGAGCATAATTGTAGACAGCTTAATATATTTCAGTTCCCCCTTATTTGCATTCATTTTGCAGTCATTTTTGCATTATGGACGTCTGTCATGGTTATGTGGGCAAGAAGTGGATCGGTGCGCCCTTATTGGGGAAAAAAGGGATTAAAAAAAAAAAAAAAAAACGTTTGGTGCACTTAACGTCCTCTTTCTTACTGCTTAAATTAATCAGTCGAACAGTCACTCACTCTATTTTTACGATATTCCGATGGAAAGTACTGTATTAATACAAAGTGTCGTATGAATTAACTGCATCTGCCTTCGCATAGCCAGACCACACAACTCCCAGACAATTCATCCATTCCGTATGAACTGACTTTTCTGTGATAAATTTTGGTCTTTACCATCAGAAAGACACCGACCGTGGAGAGGATACCCATAACAACATTTGTAAACTAAAATGTCACGCGCGTGTCCAAACCGATTTTTTTTCCCTTTCCTTTTTTATTTGCGGGTGGGGGGGGTCATTTTCTGTTTTCGTTTTTGTTAATAACGTTTAAATTTTTTATTTTAACTTTTTATGTATGAATGTAGTATAAAACAGACATAAATAAATCAATCTTACACAGATTATACCATGTCAGTTGCAAGAAGCAGAAACAAAAGCAAGCTATCAAGCCCTGTCAATCGAAACAAAACGGAGACAGGGAGAAAAAGACAAGACAAGACAAGACAAGACAAGACAAACAATTTCTTATTTACGAGGATATTAGATAGCCTGATGTGTGTGTGTGTGTGTGTGTGTGTGTGGTGTGTGTGTTGTGTGGCGCGAGAGGAGAGAGGATCGAGAAGAGAGAGCGAGCTTAGAGAGAAGCGCAGAGAGAGAGAGAGAGAGAGAGAAAACTACTGAAGCAAACCACAATTCTTACAATAGGATACGCACCACTACAAAACAACTGGGAAGGCGACCAACATAATAAAAATAACTTCACAACACACCCACAAAACACACACAACACACACGCGCGCGCGCGCGTCGCTGCGCGCGCAGCGCGCGCAACACACACAACACACCCCCCCCAACACACACCCACAACACACACTGAAATAGAAAACTCACTAAAGAGCATAACTCGTGGCAAGGAATGTAGCTTCATTGAAATGAAATGCAATTAGCAAGTAACTTGTTTTTTTCAAATCATATATGGTTTATGCAGTGCAACTGAAAAACAACATGTACAATAGGCACGAGGTTAGAGTGAAGGTTACTCTGTGTGTGTTTGTGTGGTTTTGTGTGTGTGTTGTGTGTGGTGTGGTGTGGTGTTGTCTTGGTCAACTCGCGGGGTTTTGTTTTTGTTTTGTTTTGTTTTGTTTGTGTCTGTTTTTGCGCTTTTTGGCTTGAACGTTTGTTTTCCAATTAAAAGAAAGTGAAAATCTACCCAGGTATGCATAGTTTCCGCGGGATTTTTATTTTTTTTATACAAAACAATATAATAGTTATAAATCGCAGTACGACCTTTAAAGTACTTTTTTCTCGGGTTTCCGAAAACCATGGTATACGGTTTTCTGTTTCATGTCCAACTTTCAAGCAACCTCAGATATACTTTACCCTGAGTTATGATTCAGTCTGAACCATTTAACATTTCTTTCTTTATACGATGTAATATAACAATTTGCCATCAAAAGAATAAAGTAGAATGTTCTCAAATTTATTTAAAAGAGCCATTGTTTCCAAAATGATGTCTTGTTTTACCATGTTTTCTTGTTTCCCACACACCGCTTTATTGCTTCTCTAACTGTTTCAGAATATATTCACCTTCTCGCCCACACTGTCTTCAAAAAAACCTCATCTACAAAATATGATGTGCCATAAATAACGGCGAGAACGATTAATACGCCTTCTTCTACTGGCCATTTATGATGTCTGCCTATGCGATGGGTTTTTATATCTGTTCCCAGTTTCGGTAAACCTAGTACTCGTTTCTTATTTGAAGAAACTGCTTTTATTCGTGGTTGTTTTTTTTTTTTTAAAAAGATAAAAAAAATTTTTGACACTACGAATTTCCCCATGTCTTGGTGCCTACTTGCAGTACGTCTTCCGCTCGGTTCTTGGTTCTCGACACGTATAGACATGCACGAGCCTCTTGATGATTTCCCGCACCCAAGGGGCTGTGTAGAAGCCCTAATTTTGTTCTCATGCCAGAGGTAGAAAGTGCTCACCAGGCAACTGTCACTGGAATGTCAGTGATAATAGCTTTAATGGCAACTGCTGTGGCACTGGCGATCCCCTCGCTCCCCCTCCACTCCTCCCCCACCCCAGGCCCCCTCCCAGCTCCCCCCCTCACCCCCCCATACCAAGCATCCACCCTGCCTGGCTCCGACCCCACCCACCCGCCAACCGCCCCCTCCACCCGCCTTCTTCCTCCCCTCCCTCCCCCCACTCAACCCCCCGCCTACCACCCCGCCCCTGCCCCTCCCGTCTCGCCTCCCTCCCCTTCCCCACACCCCCTACCAACCCCTGTCATTCCGTGCATTTCCGTGTTTCTGCCGCGCCATCTTTTCCCTGCACCTCCAACGTCCCAAGAAAAGAGTGCCACACATTTTATTTCTTTCACAAACAACACATAACAGATGCACAGCGCGCGCGCGCGCCACAGCACACCCACACACAAACACACCACACACACACACACACCTCCACACACACCACGTAGATAGAACCACAACAGATGGAGTGAGTCGTTCAAACATCCTGAAATCAGCACATCATTGGTCCTGCACCGCTCGGGTCCGGCTGCTTGGGGGTATTAATCATGAACAGTACAAAGAAAAGCCTAATCTTACTGTCTCTCCTCTGTCCTTACAGGAATATTCACTACATTTCATTCTTATTAATTCGATTAGATGGACAGAGAGATAGGAGGAGGAGATACGAGAGATAGAATAGACGAGAAGCGAGGAGAGAGAGCGAGGACATCCTGCCTGGCGTGCACCCACGCAATTATTTGTTGATTGTTCAGATTGGACAGTAATCCGCTATTACTTTTTAACTTTTTTCTCCTAGTGAAAGACCCTACACAGTTCGTGAGAGGAAAGAAGAGGGGAAAAGAAAGGCGACAGACGGAGAGCGAAGTGAGTGGGGCAGTATAGTATGAGGTTGGGGGGAGGGGTTGGGAGAGATCGTCACTATATGACTTCCAGTGTAGCTGACGCAGGGACGGACTGATAGACTGTGCACATACCGCAAGGGATCAGTTTATGTCAGTGTACTGTGTCACTGTCTTGACCAAGACACCGGTCCACCGTGGCTCGCCAGGCTACCCCACAAGTGACGGACGTGTGGTCTTTTCCAATGCGGTGCGTGGAAAGGGTGAAGTTGGTGTGACGAAAGAGGAATGGAGTAGGGTTACTGACTAGCAGTACAACAGTACGTATAGGAGGGTTGTGGGAAAGGAAGACTGGCGCGTGTTATGCAAGGCTGGGTACGGGCCGCAAAGGACACACAACTGGCCACTTCGATCATGCTTCTTTCCCTTGCTGGCCCCTTTCAGGACAGTAACGTAGGGAAGATAGGGAGGAAGTACAGATGGGGGTAGGGGATGGACTGTGAGGGATTCTACATCCGACCCCCCCCCCCCCCCCCCGCTCAATGCAAAACTGGCGTCGGCTATGCCCCTGCTCTGGCTGTGGGGGGGGGATGCAATCGGTGACCTCTCGTGCATACGGCTTTGTGGATGGAGGTTCCCCCGACGGGGAGTTTCTCCCGTTGGAGAAAAGCAGAAGGAAACCGGTCAGCTGACCATGGTATATGGACAAGACAAGAGCGCGAACACAAAGAAAGTCGTTAAATGCGATGGCCCCCCCCCCCCCCCCATGCCCCCCCCCCCCCCCCCCCCCCTTTTGTTTTTTTTTTTAAATCTGTTTTTGTAATTTGGGGGGGGGGGGGGGGATGTAGAGGCCTGAACTTTCAACTCTCTCAGGACGAACTTTGAATACATAAATGATAAAGATTTTGAAAAGCATAATGATGATGATAAAAACAAATAATAACGAATAAAACAATTAAACCACCACCTCATTGGTTTGGGGTTTTTTTTTTTCCTCCACTTCTGGAAGTCGAATACTAACCCCACGACCGTTCCAATGAATTTTCTAATTCTCTCGTTTTTTCTTTTCGAATTTGAATCAGAATGGTCATTACTAGATTTCACAGACACACAAACACACACACACACACACACATCCAGACACCACACACCCACACCCACGACACACACACCACGATTTAAAGATATTTATAATCGCTGCGAACCCCACCCCACCTTTTTGGGACATGCGACACTGTGAAAACACATCAAACAAATGAGAAATTGAACGACAATCAAACAATCAAAAAATTTCCATAGATCACCCACTGAATGTAATGTTCCACAATCAGTCACTGAATGGCAAAGTTACAACCGTAAATAGTACTCAGTTTTCAAAAACGTCGCTAAGTTTAAGCAACACTTTCTTTATAATCCCACAAAAGCAACCAGCACATAGTTAAATACGACTACTTTTGTATAACTTAAATGAATCTTGGTATAAAAACTGATGTCATAGTCCGTTAAATGTGGTTACATTTCATTACAAAATGAATCACCACACAACAACCCACACACACACACCACCCACAAACAAAAGACCCTATAGGTGATCTTCATCATACGACGTACGGTTTTTGTAAAGTCAGTAAACAATAAACGTGTGTGTGTGTGTGTTGTGTTGTGTGTGTGTGCGCGCGCGCGCGTGCGTGCGTGCGTGCGCGTGCGTGTGTGTGTACGTGTGCGGTGTGTGCGTGTGTGTGTGTGGTAACGACCATCAACCTGAGCTTCACGAGTTTCTGTTTCTTTGTTCCAAGTCCTTGCTAGGCATCCGACAAACAGCCAGCGTGAGACAGACCACTCCCCCACCCCTAACCCGCCCCCCACCCCCTTCTCCCTACACACAACAACCTACTCCCTCATCTCCTATCAGGCTGTTCCATAGTAGGTCAAACACCACAGGGGTCTCAGTCTGAAAGGTTTGGTGTCAAGACATGACATGTAACTTTGCTGTCTTCCTGCTGGTCTGGACTACTCGATGGCCCAGTTGTGACCTGGGAAGGTCCGTCACGTTGAAGTATCACAAAGACGACTGAGGCACGTCACGTGTCACATGTTCCCTGTTCACATGATATATTCAAATGCTTTGTTGATTCCATCCCAACCCAAGTAGAGTATTTCAAATGAAAACTGAATAGTATCATCTGATGAATTAGTAAAGGACAGGAGGGATTTTTAAAAAAAAAAAAAAAAAAGTCACGTGATATGCTACTTATCCTGGTAAGCACGCTTTCCAAAACCAGCATGGGTTTTCTGGGGATAATCGTCTTTTTGTACAAACGCTGGAAATGCGTGGTGCGCAAGGGAGGGGTGGAAGGGGGGGGGGGGGGGGGGGAGGAGTGTGTTGTGTGTGTGTGTGTGTGTTGTGAAAGAGAGAGAGAGAGAGAGAGAGAGAGAGAGAGAGAGAGAGATAGAACTACAAAAAATATCTCTATCAAGATTGACATATGTGGCATGTATTCACGTCTCTCCATCCTGTAAATTATTTTTATATGATATTGTCTTGACTTAAAGTCACAGCCACATATACCCCTTCCAGCTATCAACACCCATCCAAAAGCATTGGAGAAAAAAGCTGACTGCATTTAGAACTGAAATTTCTTAAATCGACTGAAACTTAACTTCACCAATTTCTGAATTCAACCTGCGCGCACAACACACACACACACACAACACACACCAACCACACGCACACACACACACACACACACCACACACACACACCAACAAACACAATTGTCGATAAATGTGAATAAGCAAAACATCACAGAACCGACCATTACATTTTTATGAGAAAGGTCCTTTTTTTCTCTTCCTTTTTCTTCTTCTGTTTCTTCTGCTGATGTAGGGTAGACTGGAGCATGGGCGAGAGTGACACGTTTGACTGGTGCGGCATGAATGTACCCGAGCAATCTTAACTGTCCTGTCGTCTTTCAATCTTTCCTTTTTTTCTTTTATATATATATATAATATATATATATATATATATATATATATATATATATATATATATATATACTCTCAAATCTAACATAGAAAACAGCCTGCGCTTTCTTAGCTCGAGTTACAGAGGAAACTTCCATTCTACAGGCTCGAATAATTTCTAGGTTGGCTGTTTCCTTCCCAGTGTTTCAGAAGCTGTGGTGTGGTGGTGGTTTTAAAAATGTCGTTGTGTATGGTTTTTTAAAATGTCGTTTGTGTATAAAAAAAGAAAAAAGAAGCAGCCCATGGTGACTTTAAATACTCTGTTAATTGTGCTAGAAGCATTCTTCTCAAGGAGTACCTATCACATTTGAATCTGTTGTCTGCGATTTTCTTGCCGGTAATCTCACAAGTTTTATACACAATCAAAGCAAACATGCAATTAAACTTTGAAGTTAATGTTTCACAGATTTTCAATAAAAAAAAAAAATCGCCATTGATTTTTTTATCCACTGAATCTTCTGAAAAGTTGGCAGATGAGAATTTAAAAATGGCGCAGTCAAAAACTTTGTGGGGAAACTGATTTTTTTTTTTTTCACTCCACAACAGCTTGTAATATTTTTTGCAAAAATTTTCGTGTTAAAAATATTTAATTAAAGCCTGCGTGTAAGTGACACAATGTCCTAATATTTTGTTAATTTCTGAGCGACTGAGGTGGTTGCATTATTTCTAGTGTATTAAACGCATTGCTACAAAAGTTGCTCGACCTATGTCCCCACTCTCCGTGGATTTTTTTTAATTTCGATTCCATGAAGCCTTTTCCAAGAAACCTGTACATTTCCAGCCACAGAAAGTTTGATATCTCAGTTCTATGGCACCACTTAAAGATACTCGGCGCTTTATTTGCCACTGTATTTGCCCATTCATTACCACAAACCCCAGCTGGGCAGTGCAACCAGCAAAAAAGTAAAACTTGTTCCAAGTAGTATACAACTGATGTTCAGGTAGGCCTACTTCTCCTATCATATTAGATTTTTTTGCTCATTCTTTTTGAATTGCAAAGGCAGACATCGCAGCAACGCACCATCCACATACAAAAGAATTGAAAAGATGGTAGATTTTTCGATTTTGAATGCTGGTATCACGAAGGCGGGCCCTTGCAGTGGTTATTGAGCAGTGAACCCATCTCTGTATACTTAATATAATTAGGATAGATTTTTCTGGATGCTTGATTTTTATGACAATAGTAAGGATGTTTGGATCCCCCCCCCCCCCCCCCCCCCCCCCCACCCCCCAGTCAGTTTGGAATTGAGGAACATGGTGGCAAATTTTGTCGTATCATGCATGAAACACTCGGTGGCAGTATCTTCTTATTCAAACACTGGGAGTTCCCTTTGTACTAGGGCTATTGAATTTTGCTGTGCTACGGAAGATCATAAAGCAAAATGTTAGACAAAATCAGAGGTAAGTTCACATCAAGTGTTCTAAAACTGAATATGCATTTTCTACCGCTTTTTTTTTTTTTTTTCTTCCATTTCATTTTGGAGAAAGCTTTCAATGAAGTAATAAAAAATTTCCTGATAACCCTATACTTTTCAGTGTGTATGACACTATTTACAGTGGAATGCTTTGGTCATGACTGTGTTCGTGTGTTTAATGTCGAAAAAGGTGGCAGAACATTTTTTTTTCTCTCTGTTGAAAGGTGAGAGAGTTAACATGTGTTTTCAGTTTAATAAGTAAATGACCGATTGTCGATTTCATTTTTTTGGACGGTCTGCTTGGTTTGATGGTTTTTTATTTTTGCCTTTTTGGACAACAACGTGGTTTTGGCATTTAATTTTTTTTTCAGGCGTAAGTTTGTCGTCAGGTAATGCCGTGTGTGTGTGTGTGTGTGTGTGTGTGTGTGTGTGGTTGTGTGTGTGTGTGTGTGTGTGGGTTGTGTGTGTGGTGTTCGGCATGATCAAGCCTTCCACCAAAGTCCATCACGGAAGTGATACACAAATGTTATTGTCCTCATAACATATGTTTTACTTTTGTGGCCTACAACTGTTGTAACCTACCTTCCACTTCATAAAAATATCACTTTCGTCTCTTACTTTAGTGTACTTAGCTTGCCCCCTCTTTTATAGTCCACGATTACATCGAAACCCCATGGTTTTCATTTCTTAGGTATCAGAAAAAGAAATGTATACAATTCAAGAAGACAGAAACAGGCTCAACATTACTGGCAGCAAGACAGAATACAAGTAAGCATTTGCAAGTGCCAGAGTTATATCTTTTTTTTTAAATACACAATACGAAGTTGTCGACACAAATTTGTTCTATGCGAACGACACAATAAAAGGCGTGAAGAAATATTAATGCTTAATACACTCCTGAGCTTACATTGCGCTCTGTTTAGTGCGTGAGATTAAATTTGTGTTTTGTTAGCCAAGGTAGAATGTGTCATTTAAAGAAGGAATTTTTACTAGTTTGTTTTCATATCCCTATATTTGAGAGCCACTGATAATTGTTTGCGTTAAATTGTCCTGAGGTTAACATGTCATTTGATCGATAATCTTAACTTTTTATATATCTGCTCTGTGTGTGTGTGTGTGTGTGTGTGTGGTGTTGTGTTTGTTGAAGAAAAGTGTCAAATATTCCCGATTATTTTGCTGAGCTTTAAAAACAAAGCAAAAAACCAAAACAAAACAAAACAAAAGCAAAAAAACAAACCCCTTATTTCTAATTTATCATCTCCGCCCAATCGCTAATAACAGTATCTTTTGGTGTACAAAAAACTGATTTATTGTCGTGAGAACCTGCATGGATGTCCGAAAACACATTGTGAACCTGCTCCAATCTCCCTACTACTCTCCTTGAAAAGCTTGACCAGCCAAACAGATGATTCAACAGTTGTTTGGGTTTTTTTTTTCTTTCGGTTGTTCATAGTTGTAAATTATTTAACAATACAGTCGTACTTATCCTTCCTTTATTTTAGTTTTATCTATTTTTTTTTTTTTTTTTTAATTATTTATTTATATTTTAATTGTTGGGCTGCCGTTGAGGCGGAAACGGAACAGAATGCGTAAGAGCGACGTTCCAAGTCGGAATCGGTATCAGAGTCAGCATGGTACAGCATGGTGCTGACCCTATAAATTTCCGGTTAGGCCAAGCCGGCGCATTCACTTCTGCTACGACTGGCAGGGCTGAGCAGACGCAAGCGGGAGAATGTCCTTCGAAGGAAAAGATGAAAGCGGGGGGGCGTCACGTCGTCTGAAGACTCTCGATCCCCAAGCGTAAGTTTTGATTTATCGAAACACTGAATGTCAGTATTTGTGTAAAATTTTATTTGATTCTGTGTTTGGAAAGGCCAACTTGTAATCGGATATTTTTTTTTTACTCTCGTCGTGTTGACTGTTCTGTGTGACCAGCTGTAGAAGTTGAGAAATTGTATTAGGCAGGTTTCATGCGATCAGAACTGTTTTCGTCGCAGTTGTGTCCTATTTTGCAAGGTTTATCAAAACCTCTTCGACTCATTTTAATGTCGTTTTTTATCCTAAATATTCCCTATACCCACTACCACCAGTTTCATTTCATATTAATGGGATTTGTCTCGGCTAGTGTAATATGACAGACGAAAAATCAAAATGGCGGAGGCTCGCAGGGAAATAACTTTCGGCGCCAAGATGTAAAACTAGGTCGAATGAACGTTGGAAGTTTGGAGTTGAAAAATTGCTAACAGTGTTTCAGTTAAATATTTAGCTAACCTGGTTTGGACGTGAGTTTTGTGACGAATGCACAGATTGAGGAATGTTTCAACACATTCACATTTCTGTCGGCACGTTGGTTTTATTTTCCCCATGGTGTTCATGTTGAAAACAAAGACTGCAAGAGGCCAAGCGTTACGGTTATGTTGGTGGGTGACCAGCTATATTATCTGATAAACGGGTCCCCATTTTCGGTTTCAAAAAAAACGTTTGTATTTTTTGATTTGCTTTTAATGCGACTACGAGCAAGATCTTCTACCCGTTTGGTTGGCTTTATGTGATTTCCCCCAGCGCATTCAAAGCCAGTATACACAACATTTAACACCACCGATGCTCATACTATGGGCGTCGACTGCTTATGTCAATTCAAACGAGGCTGTGTGAACTTTCTAAAAAGTCTATCGTGCTAAGTCTGCTAAAAAGTGTTTCCACCCCAACCCAACGCAGACCCTGATTCCTCCTCCTTACACCCCCCCCCCCCACCCCCCCCCCCCCCCCCCCCCCCCCCCCACACACACACACACCACACACACCCACACCCACACCCCTTTTTTTTTTTTTTTTTTTTTTTTTTTTTTTTTCAATAATTACTAGTATGCGTGTTTGATCGGAAAGTCGAAAATTTCCAATATGTAGTCAGTTGACTGCTCTGTATGGCAGTGGCCAACTGTTTAGTTTGAAGGAAACCCCAGATGCATCGTGTTTTGTCCTCTTTGAAAATCGGCTTTAGTTTTTCCGCCGTCAGATCACGCTTTCAAAGTAAGATAGCTGAATCTTAATTAACAAGTGTTTATGAAGTGCAATAGTTTCCACCCCTTGACCACTTGACCCCCCCCCCCCCCCCCCCCCCCCCCCCCCCCCCCCCCACCCCCCCCACACACACACCCTCCTCCTTCCTCACCTACAGAATGTACCTGACATAGAAGAACCCCCCCCCCCCCCCCCCCCCCCCCCCCCCCCCCCCCCCCCCCCCCCACAAATCTGAAAGTTGTCAAATATTCCAAAGGACTGATGTATCATTCCTTTGTCTTTTTTTTTTTTTTTAAAGAAAATAATAATAATAGGCCATTCCTTGGGTTTGTTTTTCTAAAGTTACTTTTTTTTTTTTTTCAAGTAAAGGGTCCTAATCAAATCGTCAGTGACTCGAATGGGAAGAAGCTCATTTTCCCAAAGTAAGATAAGATGATCAACTGACAGAAAAAGTTTTTTTCTCATTCACCTTAGTAATCTTTAATCGCAGGGAGGAGGGGGAGGGTTTGATGTAGCCAGAAATTTATTTTGTGCAAAGTTTTACTATAAAGCTCTTTAAATGTTTTTTACCTTTTTGTTTGTTCTCGGGCATCCAAATTAAAATTGAAAAAAAAAAGGGGGGTTTCTGAAACTTTAAAGCGATGTGTAATGAAAATACCGTGAAATAATGAGAGATGAGCCATCCAAAAAAGGAAAAAAGTGATCTCGAACTGTAAGACTTTTTTTGGTTTGTTTGTGAAATATTTTTGCGAAATTTAAAAAACAGTTAAGGAAACTTGTTTGATTTATGGCGCTATTTTGTAATTTAAACCGCACAGAAAAGTGATTTGTGAAAAAAAAATTCTCCAGAGCTGAACCTCCTGGAAACACCCCCCCCCCCCCCCCACACACACACACACAGAACCCCCTAAAGTGTAGGAAACCATAGTTTCCATGCTTTTTTCTTTACTTTGAAAATATTTCATTCAATAAAATATTTCACTCACTCTTTGGTGAGATTCCCCTTTTTTTCCACCTTTTATTTCCTTTTTTTCCCCCTTATCCATGTGATCACCTTTGCAGGCATTCAAGACACAGCTTTTGCCAAAGTTTGAAATGCCTGTTCTCTTTTTTCCCTCCCCCCCCCCCCTCCCCTCCCCCATCTTTTACAACAATTCTGTTCATTTTTGCTTTACTGTCGATTTTTGCTTTACTTTCATTTCATGCCTGTATGTTCTCATTATTTTATAACAAAATGACTGACGAAGTATATTGTACAAGTTGTGCTCCTTTATCATCGTCACACGCTGTTTACACTCTTCGTCTTAATTTTTAAATGTAGAACTACCATGAAAAATTATAGTATTGGGGGGGGGGGGGGGGGGGGGGGGGGGGGGGGAATCCATCAGTTGGTATGAACATGGTTTGTACGCTCCTTGACGCAGCTTTTGCCAAAGTTGAAATGCATGTTCTCTTTTTTTCCCCTCCCCTCCCCCCCCCAGTTTTTACAACAATTCTGTTCATTTTTGTTTTTACTGCCGATTTTTGCTTTACTTTCATTTCATGCATGTATGTTCTCTTTCTTTTATAACAAAATGACCGACAGTTAGTATATTGTACAAGTTGTGTTCCTTTATCATCGTCACACGCGTGTTTATACTCTTCTTCTTCATTTGAAAAAGTAGAACTACCATGAATTTATATATTGGGAGAGAAAAAAAAATCCATCAGTTCGTATCAACATGGTTTGTACGCTCCTTGAAACTCCTTGAATTCTGACAGCGAATTTCAAGGCCTTGAAAACCTTTGAAAATAAATAAAATGTGGTTCTGTTGACCAAACCAGCTTGAAAACCCTTGAAAATCAAGCCATCAGCTCCAAAAATTTTTAATGTGGCAAAAAGAAATGGCAATTTGATTTTTTCTGCGTTCAGGTTAATGAAAAATTATTTGAAAATTTCTTTTGCAAACGTTTGTCGCGATCCTGGTTTATCATCCGCTATATAACCAGGGGAGATGATTTGTAACTTGATCAATTTTAGTGAAGTTGCAAATTATCTCCCTTGGTTAATAGACGACAATCCAGGATCAAACTATGTTTGCAGATTTTTTTTTTTTTTTTCCCCATCAACCTGAATGCAGAAAAAAAAAACTGCCATTTATTTTTTCAAATTTTTACGCAAGTATTGTAGCCTTGAAATAAAAACACCCCTTGTAAACTCTTTGAATTTTGTTCTTGGGAGTCTGTAAGAACCCTGTGTGGAGAAAAAAAGTAACAAAAGTCATATGATTCTGTTGTTTACAAAGATGCTCTTAACATATATTCCTAGGGGAAATGTACTACTGTATCCCTTTCATACCCCACTTCCTCCACCACTACTTCAGTGGCAGATGAAGTGAATGTTAGCTGGTTATCAATGTTTGGAAAAGAAAAAAACAGTGTGTTTACTTTAAAATAGAGTTCAGGGGGGAGAGGAGATATAGGTTTGTTGGTTGTCAGTTTTTTTCTATTTCTCTGGCTTTATGTCTTTCAAGGGAAAAAAAATTGTGAGCTTTTCTTCAATAACTTTTTAAAGAAAAATTGTTAGCAAGTCTGTTCATGAGGAAAAATGAAGTCATTTTCTCACCAGGGCAAGTCTTAATTGATAGATATAACGAGTTAATTGCCACTTATTTTTTTTAGACAAGATACAAAAAATTGAAGGAGATGGAAAACACAGACACACACACTCACACACTCAACACACACGCACGCACACACACACACACACACACACACACACACACACACACACACACATCTGTTATTATTTTTGTTATGTGGAATGTACATTCTACAGATATCAATTAAAAGTTAGAACTAGTAATGCTTAGTGCCAGTCTTCATCGGATCGGAAAATCTAAAATCTCAAACTAAAGGAATTCTTTTTACATATTTGATAAGATGTATGTATACGGTACACACAACACACACACACACACACACACACACACACACACACACACACACACACACGACACATCACAGCGATTTACACCAACATATCATCAAATTATTTGATTCAACCAACGGACTCACTAGTCTCAAACACGCACGTGCGCACGCATTTGTGCGTGCGTGCGCGCACACACTAGCACACACACACATGCATACATGCATACACACATATATATATATATATAATATATATACATACACACACACACACACACACACACATATGCACACTCACACACATACGGCGGTGCATACCATCAACAAACTGTGAGATTCAACCAATGAATCTCCAAGTTGATTTAGTTCCACTAGTGCCTACACATGTGCAACAAAGAGCTGGTTACCATGTGGTTAATGCATAACTTCCATTCTAAATCATATTCAGTTTCCAAAAACTGCCCTTTGTACCCACCCCAACTTTCGCAAGCCAGGACCGATGCTTGAAGTGTTTACTTAGACTGTCATTGCAACAAAATGTAAGCCATCTAATAGGTAGAAGAAACTTCCTGAAGGTTTTCATCCCTCAGGCCAAGCAGAGCTGAATGGTTATCGTAACCTACCTGCAGGCCGACGGTCACTGAACAGCAGTGGTCACCTGCCACAACTGCCAGTTCTCAAGCCCACTGTAGAACCGAGGAAATGGCTGTTGGTGGAGGCTGGATGCCTTCCTCACCCAGAAGCATCTGGTCGATAAGTACTTGTCACCACCTTCCTGGACATGAGAATTACTTCCTAGTTACTCTCCCTCTTTTAGTATCCAACTCGGGGTGCAGGAGTTTGCACACTTGAAGGACCCAGGGAAACTAATCTCAGCACAAGAAAATTACCCTTAGTTTGCTTTATGGACTGGAGAACGTTTGGCCGACTGGTGACAGTTTTTTGTGTTTTGAATATTCAAGATTTTTTTCCAAAGCCTCCAATGAAATTGGTATTTTTTTGTGAGCGTCCATTTGTCTTCTAATGAGTTAAATCTGAACAGGATATGTGCAGCTCTAGAATTTTATCTAGTTGAATTGGTTTGTGGAAAGTGCAAGTTGCTGTACGTATGGTATTATTTGTATTTATTTAGTTTGAGAAAGAGTGATTAAAACTAGGGGGAAAATAATACATGTCCAATTTTTCTATTTTCTTTTCTATTTACTACTTCTCAAGCTTCAGATTTTCATTAACTCTCAAGATCAGATGGTGTGTGTTAGGTGTCCTGCGTTACAAACATATGTGACATGATTTCTCAAAATTATCTATACATCAGCTGTATGGTTGTGTATCAACAAGTGAACTAGATATGCCTGTCTGTCAGTTGCAAATATTAGGTATGTGCTGTTGAATACAGGGGTGGGAGACCTTCCATATTGATAAGGAATTCCATATTATAGCAAATGCTTCTTTGTTTTGTTTGTTTTGTTTTGTTTTTTGTGTGTGTGTGTTCTGATTCAGGTTTTCGCTCCACTCGTATTTGAATTCCGCCATCTTGTTTTCAATGCATGAAGACCATATCATCATGCTTTATATTTAAATTTGTCAAAAATAGAGCTGATTAACGATGAAGCAGAGGCATGAAAGGTCGACAATGACCTGGAGAAAAACAAATGGAGAAATGAATGGATGGATGAGATGGACGAATTGAATCATCTGTTCCGAAAATGGCTGTGGAAAACAAATGAAGTGGGCGCTGCTTGGTGTATACTGTGCAGTCAGAAGCTTGTATACAAGTCAAATGGACAAAAGTTGATCTCAAAGTGCATTCCCAGGAGATGAAACATCTGAAGAGATTGAATGTGCTGACACACTCATCAACTCTTCCTGCTGCTGCTCCAGTAATGGCTCCAGTGTCTAAAGTTTTTTTTTTTGTTTTTTTTTTTTTGTTTGTTTTTTTTTTTTTGCTGTCCCAGCCCTCTGCGCCACCTCAGGCAGTGCACCCACTCCGTTTATTCCGACACCTTATCCACAGCTGCAGCCCGTTCAGCCCTGCTGCAGGCCCAGCACCGGCAATCCACAGGGAGCAGTCGATGTCAAGTTGTCAAGAGGCTATCCACCGGAGGAGACACTGCACTACTGCTGAGTTACTTTGGTGGTGTTAGGTGACGCCTGTTCTGATCTAACATTTGCAGGACACCACCCTTTAAGCCCCCTACTGACAACAATAATTGCTTAGTCGCGGAGCCGGCGTGAGTGAGCTCTTCCAAAGGGCGCCACCATGTCCGTCCAGCGACAACCCCCATGGACTCGCCAATACTGGTGACCTGACGGAACCCATCCAAGACCACAGACATGAAGAGGACATCGAAATTGAGGTCACCATGAGAGCAGGGCATGAAGGGCACAGAATTTGAGACTTTTTTTTTTTTTTTTTTTTATGCTGATTGATGAGAATGAGGATAATTAAGATGATGCTACAGATTTCCATTTCAGTCTGAGACTACATGACAGGGCTGTACTCTTAAGTTCCTTTCATAATATATCTGGACGTCAACCAGGCCCGATAGATACAGGCCCTGCAGTGTTTGGTGAAGAAATTTGAGCAACACTCTCAGAAACGTATCCATTAAGTGGATGAAACTAAACCGTGTGGTCCAAAAACCTTCCCAACCGAGTCAGCAGCAAACTCAACTCTGGGTTGGAGCCGGTCGTGGCAGAAAAACCCGCATGACTCTGATGGGATTCGAACCCACGACCTCCCAACCAGAAGTCCGCAACGCCAACCACTGTGCCACAGCGGCTGGTCCGGTGTCTAAAGTTGATTCTCAACTGGATATCAAGATTCAGATATAACCAGCCGCCGTGGCGAAGTGGTTAGCGTCGCGGACTCCCGGCTGGGAGGTCGTGGGTTCGAATCCCATCAGAAGTCATGTGGGTTTTTCTGCCCCCGACCGGCTCCTACCCAGAGTTGAGTTTGCTGCGGACTCATTTGGGAAGACTGGGACCACACAGTCGAGTTTCATCCACTTAATGGATGCGTTTCTGAGAGTGTTGCTCAAATTTGCCTGACCACACTGCAGGTGTCTGTATCTCTGGGGCCTGGTGACGCCGGGATATATTATGAAAGGAAGCGTAGTACAGCCCTGTCATGTAGTCTCAGACGAAATGGAAATCCGTAGCATCATCATAATCATCCTCATTCTCATCGATCGGCATTAAAAAAAAAAAAAAAAAAAAAAAAGTCTCAAATTCTGTGGCCCTTCATGCCCTGCTCTCATGGTGACCTCAGTTTCGATGTCCTCTCCACGTCTGTGGCCTTGGTTTGGTTCCGTCGGGGTCACCGGTATCGGCGGTCCATGGGGGCTGTCGTTGGACGGACGTGGTGGCGCCCTCCGGAGGGAGAGCTCACTCACGCCGGCTCCGCGACTAAGCAATTATTGTCGTTAGTAGGGGGCTTAGTAGGTGGTGTCCTGCGTATGTTAGATCAGAACAGGCGCCACTGAACACCACTGAAGTGACTCGGCAGCAGTGCAGTGTCTCCTCCGGTGGGTGGCCTCTTGACGACTTGACATTGACTGCTGCCTGTGGAGTGCTGGTGCCGGGGCTGCGGCGGGGGCCGACCGGGCCATGGCTGTGGACAGGGTGTCGGGATGAGCGGCGTGGGTGCACTGCCTCTGAGGTGGCGCAGAGGTTGGGACAGCAAAAAAAAAAAAAAAAAAAAAAAAAAGATTCAGATATAATCAGTTGATTTTTATTTTCCAAGACTTGTCTCTCTGCCGTTATTGATTTCCATTTTCAGGACTTAACCCACTGCAGCTTCTAGTTTTCAAGACTTGTCCCTCGGTTAACACTGATTTTCATTTTAAAGACTGACCTTGCTGCAGTCACTGACTTCTGTTTCCAAGACTCGCCCCAATGTAGGTTTAAAAAAAAAAAAAAAATCTGATCCCACTGATTTCTGTTTCTGAGAATCCCCACTGTAGTCATTTAAAAAGCTGACCCCACTGCTGTCACTGACTTCTGCTACCATGATTTGCCTCACTGCAGCCACCCGATTTCCAGTTCTGTATTCACCTTGCTGCTTTGGCTGATAGACTTTTTCAAGTTCACTCATTGCAGCCACTGATTTCTTCTCAAGAGTTGTTCAGTTGGGGTTACTGATTTATTGTTTCCAGGTTCATCCACTCTAACCTTTGACTTTCATAGGCTCAAAGATTGTCCCTTGCATTTTATACTGTTTGCGTAATGTTTTTATTTTTCAGCAACTTTTTTCCTCTCCACACTTTTGTTTTGTTTAATTCTACTACCTTTCGCTGGCTGCTTTGGGGGTGCTGTTGGATTCTTTTTTCGAACCCTTGACAGTCGGAACACCACAGAACTATGGACTGTGGTGTGTCTCTATCTCAGTATCTGATGCCAGGTGCACAGACTCAATCAGCCGTGTCTCTCTGACGAGTCCGATCCAGCGGATGAAAGGCCTCGGAGCAGGCGATACATATAGATCTGCCTTCGAGAGAAGTTGCGATAGTTTCCTCATGCAGCTAGTGAAGGGTTTTTATATTTATGATGTACATTTTCGCATTTACTTCATCTTCATTTTTTTTCCCCTCTCAATTTCAAACCTTTGCCAAATCATTACTATAATGATGGAAGAGTTGTTAACCTACACTTGTTTTCCCCCACTACTTAATTGTTCAGCATTGACTTTCATTTTTCAGATGCCCCAGTGCCATCAGCCACTGATTTCTATTTTTAAGACTTAGCCCACTTTTGGATAGCTTTTGATTTTGCTCAGTGTTTGTTCCAATCCAGTGCTAGTGCAGACATTGACTCTGCTGAATTTAAGCCATGTAAGAAAAAAAAAAAAAAAAAAAAAAAAAAAAAAAAAAACCCCAGGAATCCTCATTATTGAACTTTTAAATAGAGTGATTAAAATTTGGCTGCTATCTTCTATTAAGATCACTAGTGAGTAATATTTATACATTGCATCCGGTTTTGTTTTGATGGTTTACTGAATTAAATATGTATTCAAAGTACCTGCATAACATTTTCAGTTTAATATTTAAGCTGCAAGTCATAATTTGTCATATTTGGAGTTTATTATTAACTTTGTTTTCAAGGAGAAGCCACAAAAGTGTCTTGGCAAGACAAATTTTCTTTCGGCGTGTGGGTGGCAATTGCGCTCCAGACCTCCCAGCAGGGCGTTGTCCCTTCACCGCACCAGGGTCCTAAAGCACACACACACATCCCCACCCACACACCCACCCCCCCCCCCTCCCCGGCCTTTACAGTATACTGTATAGCTATGATTTTCTGCCTTCACCCCTGTGAATACATGGATTTTCATCAGCCAAGTCAAAGACATGTCAAGTTTTGAGAAAAATGACTCTTCAGAGAAGAGCTGGTGTCACCAGTCGTGAGCATGCATGATTCTTTTTAAAGAGATTTCATTTTATGAGCTGGAGATCTTATTGTGTTAATTGCTATTAAAGACATTATTGAGGAGTCCATTATGTCAGCTTTGATATATTTTGACATTTTCGTCTGTTGATCTACATCCCTTTGGTTTTTGTTCAATGATTAACGTGTAGCATACAGTAACGCAATCTGTGAAGCATGAAGTCAAGTGTTCTGGTTCAGTATGTAGTAAACAATTGGTTTTTGATAGCCGGAAGTTTCCCCTAGTTAAGTTGGTTCCTGTTGATTTATTGCAATTACATGGAGCAGGATGCCACTCGTGTGTCCGAAGTAAACTGTTTTCAGCTATTATACTACTGACTTTGCGTGTCAGCTCTGCCCAGACTCTCTTTGACTATTGTAAAAGCAACTGGTAGCAGTAGAAAACTTGTCTCCTCTTCAATACAGTATTACAGTTCACGGGTGATATGTTGGGAAGAGTCAAAAATCCAGTTGTGATCAGTTCGACAGCCTGGTTTTTCTTCTGGTATTAATACACTCTTTGAATGGTACTTGACTGGCTGTGGTTGATTAATGGTTATTGTGCTTATTGATTTGCTGATCACTATCACTGTGTAATTTGATCTGGTTCAAAACGACTGAGACAGAGTTGATGGCTGCAAACTTAAATTGCACAGAAATGTTTTGCATGTTTATCAGAAATCATTAGAAAGAGAGAAGTTTGGACACTTTAGGCTCTAGAGAACGATTAAGAAAAAAAAAAACCTTTTTTTCTTTTTTTTTTTTTTTTTTTTTTTTTTTTTCTTTTGTTGTTGTTGTTGTCCTCCAAGGTATTGAAATATGTTGATGGTGAATAAGTCAATAGTCTTAGTAGTTTGTTTATTGTTTGTTGTTTCAATATTCATGGAAACATTCCCTATTTTTTCACCAGTCACTACTACAGAAGGCAAACCTGCAGAGCAGGGGAGACAAGCTACAATTGCACTATTATCAATGATTGCAAGTGATTATTATTGCCCTTTACTAAGTTTTCTTTCCCAAGTTTTTGCAAATGTTGATGTTTAAAGGGAAGGAAAAACAGAAACAAGCAACAAACTTTAGTTTACAGTAAATAATTACAGAAACATCAGAAGTATTGAAAAATAACAGTAGTAGCAATCTTCATACCACCATCAATGATGATAATAAGAGAAGAGCTTTAATTGTAGGACATGAATTATATTATTTCAGATTTTAAAAGCTCTCGCTCCCTTCCGAACACTTTTTGAAAAAAATTCAATAAAGAATGAAAAGCAGTTTGTGAATGGTAATGCAGAGACAGGCTGCAAACTAGCTGAAAAAAAAAAAAAGCTCAGAAACACATGTCTCGTTTCGTAGGATTCTTTCATCTATGTCATTTCCTACAGTATTCTACAGGCTTTCCCATATCTTCTTAGCCTCTTTGCCCCTTAAAATGTTACAGTAAGGTTTTTATATTGTCAGGGTTTTGTTTTTGTTTGTTTGTTTGTTTGTTTTTCAAGAAAGCTTTTTAATTGCTATTTAAGGAAACAATTTTTCACAAATGATTTGAACAGTTACTAGGATAGCTTTTTTTTTTTTTTTTTAATTTATTGCCATTTAAAAAAGCAAACAGTTTTTTCAGTACTACTACTACTAGGATGTAAGGTTTAGAGTGAGGTGCTGTTTGTTCTTTAACTTGGTGCATAATGCTGGTGATTAGAATTCGAGAATCAGAATGAGATTTTGTTCTTTTTCTTCTGATATTTGCATTGTTGGTGTAAACTGGTTCGAGTTTTCTGCAGATATTTGTGTTGATGATTGGCTAAATGAACATACAACACAAAAGGAGAAGCAATGGGAACATTGAGGGAAATCAAACAATTGCAATCCATGATGTAAAAACCCTGTTCCTGCCTTAAGAGGCGAACTGAATATTCACCATTGAAGTTGGTTGGTTTCAACTCTTGACATCAACCATCAGATAACAAAAACAAAAGTATCAGGTAGAGACTATCGATTTTGTTATAACTATAGAATTGGGGGCAAGGGTAGCAATCAGAATGTTTCTGATCCTTGGTGTTTTGAAATGTGGATGGAGGGAGAGAGGGCATGAGTAGAAAGAAACTCGTGGAGAGCGTGGCAGCAGGGAGTCCTGAGAAGAGAAGTCCCCTTCAAGCAAGTGTTTCGGCCCTTAACTCCTGACACTCTAGGGGGGTTGGGCCACACCCGGTTCATGACTCCGGATGTCCCTCTGCTGCCCCTTTTTTTTCCCATCTCGGGATGAACCATGGCTGGGATTTGAACCCATGCCCTTCTGGACATGCTCAATTTCCACTTCATGACTTGCGCACTAACCACTGAGCCACTGGGACACCTGATATTTGTAGGAAATTTAAGCCTTATGAAGTTCACTTTTGTTCCTCCTTGACCAGATCTAGCTTGAACACCTCTCTGCTGCTTCTGCCATTGCTTTCAGGGTTCTGTTTTTTTCCCTCCCTGCAACTGAGAGCTGTTTCATGAGGCTGTATGCAGACGTTCCTACAAACCCCCTAGCTCCAATTTCTGCTGCGAGGACTTTGACCTGATAGCCTTCTCTCCTCAGGCTGTTTGCCAGATCAGCATACTTTTCATTCTTGTAAATTTGAGCTGCCTCCATTCTGTTCTCATGTGGCACCGTGAGCTCGATCATGATCAGCTGCTTGGTTGACTGAGAGTGGACTACTATGTCTGGTCTCATGCCAAAAGCACCGGCAACATTCAGAATGTTTCTGATCCTTTGGTGTTTGAAATGTGGATGGAGGGAGAGAGGGCATGAGTAGAAAGAAACTCATGGAGAGCGTGGCAGCAGAGAGTCCTCAGAAGCGAAGCCCCCTTCAAGCAAGTGTTTTCGGCCCATAACTCCTGACACTCTAGGGGGGTTGGGCCACACCCGGTTCATGACTCCGGATGTCCCTCTGCTGCCCCTTGCATGATAATTATTATCAGAGAAAGGAAAAGAGAAAATGTTCATGAAACTGCAGATGGCTTGCCAAAACTGTTGAGTTCATTTAATCCAAAGATATACTATCAGAAAGTGCGTATAGAGGGAACAGCTTTTTGTTCCAGCGGCCTCCTTTTAGTTGGTTACTTTTAAACTAAAGAGATGCTCTGGACCTGGACATACATCAACATACATGATCCTTCTGGCCGGAATTGGTAGCATCATGCAAACAAAACAAAACAAAAAACAGCTCTAAATGATACTGATTAAAAAAGAGAAAAGTTAATTACTAAACATGAAATTTAAAATGAAATTTATGCTGGCTGACACTCGGCACTGAACAACGAACAACCATGTAACATTATTCACTTTTGTTGTTCATTTGTTTATTTTTATGTTATATTTTCATGCTTTGTCTGGTTTTTTTTTTTTTTTTTTTTGTGTGTGTTTTTTTTGCATGATGTTATATTTTCATGCTTTGCCTGGTTTGTTTAGGTATTTCCTGGTGTCTGAGGAGAGTACTCGCAGCTAAAATTGCTGTGTGTGAAATTTAATATGCAAGTTTGTTGCAATATTTGAAATAGCTGTGTGTATTTGAGCTTTCCATGATTGTGATTAGGAGGTTGATTTTCACTACAGAGTTCAAAATAAAGTTTCGGTAACTGTTTTCTATTTCAACGAAAACAAAAAACAAAAATGCTCAGCAGATTTCGATATATGACAGTCGAGGATGAAATTCATGTGTGTCATGAACATATTGCAAAATTTTCCCAGATTTTTTTTTTGTTTTTGTTTTTTTTTTTTTTTTTTTTTTTTTTTTTTTGCTAACACTTGTTATTTTCTCAACACTTCTGTGCAACACCAGGTAACAAAATCTGTCGCTCATCATTTATTCTATGATGACTGTTTAATTAGTCCAAGAGATACTGATAGTGCCATGTTACTGATGGAATTTAAACTTGATAACGGTAGGGTCACGTGCCATGTGAACCAGAAAATGCTTGTGGTCATTAAGAAAAAATTGTTTTTCAGCAGCAGTGGAACAAATGGCACCACGCCAGTCACCAAGGAAAAAAACCTCCAGCTCGTTCAGAGCATAGTGACATCAGTATGCTGCTGTATGTGGCGGAGGAGATGATGCTGAGAGAACAGCAGGAAGCGAAAAAAATAGCGGAACAGATAGTGGCTGAGAGGAAGGCTGCTAAAGACAAAGGTGCTCCAGCCCCAATGAAAAAAAAAGCCAGTTTCAACAACCAGACGTCAAAAAGTAAGCAATTTTTTTTTTTTTTTTTTTATGTGAAAGGGTTACATTTTTTTTAGTATGTATTTATGCCTCCAAGTCCTACTTTTTTTTAAACTTTCTCTCCCTCTGTCTCTGTCTGTCCATCTCTCTCTCAACTATAGAGTTGACTGCCACTTACTAACTTTCTCTCTCCTCTAACCCTCCCATCTCTCTTGCCTCACCATTCCCTTTCTGGAGCAGAGGCACCACACACGGTGCCTATATTTTTGATAACGCAAAGATCCCCCCCAACCAAAAATTATGTAGATTTAATCGATAAGAAAAAAAAATTGACAGACAATTGCCATGGGTGTCTGGATGATTGATAATATTTTGTACTCGGAGAGAGTTTGAGAGAGGAAGGCAGAGAAAGGGAGTTGCGGAGTCAGGTGCCATGCGCAGTGATCACGTGCTGAAGTTAGGAAATCAAAGTCAGTGACAGCTACACCTTGATTGGCACCCAGTAGTGATGATCTCTGGAAATGTAATTTCTGCTGAATTGGTGAAGTTCCTGTATGTCTGGGGATATCTGTGACTAGTGAAGGGAAAGCAGAAACATGTAACGATCTTTCAGTCAAACAATCGTTAAATGTGCCAAAAGCATCTTCTAGGTGGTCTAGAAGGCTAACCTTCCTCCATGTTGTTCAACTAGTCACTTGTGAGTGCCAAGAGCTGCAGTGCTTGGTAGTTGCACATACAAAAGTCGGCACTTGAAATACCCACCACCCTGCTGTTCAGGACAAGTAAACCTACCAGTGGACAAGTGAAAGTGCTCTGTCCACTTGTTTGCTGGGCAACCAGTTTCTGACTATCAGGGTGACCTACCACTCAGATTTAGTGCAGGCTAATTGTGTTTCCCTTCTCCCTCTTTCACTTTTATAGCTCAGCCTCCCCACCCTCAATCCTTCCCTACTACCTCATCCCACCTTTCAAATCCCAACCTGTCACCCCTATTTCTCAAAATGGAACCCAGTCGAGTGCTGTCCCACTGCAAAAAAGGTATATTCTGTACAATATTCAGGCATTGTTTTTGATTACCATGGAAAAGACAAACCTGTTTGCTTAATTTCTCCCTTTCAGGTGAGCATCGTACATGTGCAGAGCATGTCGTCATTGAATTTTGTCTGCTGACAGCTCGGTTCACCACTCTAGTTAGTCAAGGAGGGCAAGTAGAAATTTGAGGGGACGAGTGGATTTTGTGATCTACTTATCCCCGGGACAACTTAAGAATATCGGGCAAATTCTAGTCCTGAAAGTACTTAAATATTTTGTTGAATGATGCGCTGAAATCTGCCATGTAGGAAAACTTTCAAGGCTATTTGTTTTGTGGCCAGGTAAAACAGGAAACTACTAGAACCCCTGTTACATTTTGATTCCTGTGATTTAAGAAATGTTGGTGTCAAATTAAGATGTATTGTTGTTGGAAACTAAGATAAATATGGTACTAAAGTACATGGCATGAGTAGAATGAAAAAAAAACCCCTATCATATGATGTATTGAAATCTAGCATTCAGTCATATGTTTGTTTTAATTGAACTTGGAGAAAGAAATTTATAGCCGTGATCCAGAATAAAACTTCATAAAACAAAGGAACTGATTCGGACATTTTTGTTGTTGAAACTTTTCTCCCTCTCCTACTCTCTCTCTCTCTCTCTCTCTCTCTCTCTCTCTCTCTCTCTCTCTCCTCCCTCTAGAGTACCAAGAAAAAAGAAAATGGTATGGTTGAAAGAATATGAAAGTGGTTTGTAATGTGTTCAGGTTTTTTAATAGCATTTCATGTGTTCTTTGCATTCAGATTAACTGGAACCTTTGTTTATTTTTTATGGTTTTTTTTTTTTTTTTTTTTTTCAGATATCTCTGAAGCACCTGCAAGCTCAGGAGGAGATAGCCATTGATGTGCTACAAGGCTTATCTGATAGAATGCTTCGAGAACTGTTCTCGATCAAATCAACCTCAAATGATTATACACCACATTTTAGCTACATATGTGCATTCTATGCTGATGGCAGTAAATGCACAGAAACTTTCAAAGGATTCAGAGATGAAACTAAGGTGTTTGAACACCTTGAAGCCCACATAAGGGAACACGTCAATGAAGAAGCTAAAAAAGGTAAAATATGGGTTTACATCAGTCCATGTTATTATATTCCATTTTGGCAGGTTTTACAGTTTGTTGGTCAGAGATAAGTCTTGATATGGCAGTCATCTTGTAAGTTAATGTTAATTTCGTGCATGTTTTATAGTAAAAGCGATTTTCAAAAAAAAAAAATGAAAGGAAAGAGAGAGAACTTTTAGTATTTCTTCCCAGTGTGTGTCATTTGTATTTGACACGATGATGTGCAACTGGCTGTCTGAAAAGAGACGGAAGCCTTTTCCCTATGCCACAGAAGCCTGAAACTGAAGGGTAACAATTGCTGACATTTACACCATACAGACATGTTGATTAAAATTGACAATGTTCAGTACAGTATCACATGATCTGAGGCATTTGAAGCCCTGGCAAACGACATTACAAGAAATGTTGCAACCATGGAAGATGTATAGCTTACCCATTCATTCTGTCTCTGAAAGTGGATCCTCACTGGTTCACAAAAGTTTGCGGTTTCTAACATACTCCAGCACAGTAATCCATCACAACAGCCCTGAAAAAGAAGGTTGTGTTGTATTCTTCAGATTATGTGAAAATAAGCGTGGATATGTCTCCATGTGTTCTTGAGAAATAATATGAAACAAAAAAAACAACAGCTTCAGATTCTCCTTTGTGGTCTCATGTCCTATTCTAGACTTGCACGATTTCATTTAGATGTTAAAAGCAGTGACCCAAATATAGTTTGAGTGTTTTGCATATGTGCATTTGTGCAAAATGCACTTCGGAAAGCATAAGATCCTGAACTTTTCTTTTTCTTTTTTTAATCAAGTAGAATCCCTTGTAATTCTGTGACTTTTGGAAGATTTTAAAAGATTTTAATGCTGCATATTATCACTTCATCACTGTGTCACTGGATCAAAAAATACTTTTATGGCTACATTGCATTTCACATTTCCAAAAACTTTGTAGATGCGAGGTGGCCATGAGAAATGTAGGCAGCTGGATTTTGGTCAGAAGAAGTAGAGGCAGACTTTTCATAAACTGCTTTAAACATCATTGAAGAATATCTGTGGTCGTCATTTTTATAACGGTTATTATTGAAAAGTATGTTTGTCTGATTTTCTTGAAGGTTTTAGTTTTTTTTCATGCATTTTCAATCATGATTTGATATTCTATGTATCTGCTGTCTGAATTGTGGTTGCTGACATCCTAGGCAGTTTCCTTTTTAAGAGGGTAGGTAAGAGTTTCCACCAAGTAGTCAGTGATGAAGTAAGCAGGCATGCCTACTGTCCCTGACCATCCGGGATTTGTCCCGGAAAGTTGATTTTAGAAGCCACTGTCCCGGATTTGCAACATGCGTCCCAGAAAAAAAATCAGGCGTCCTGGGAAAAAAATCAGGAGTTAAAAAGCCTTTCTTATCGTGCTGCACAGAACTGAGCCAAGAATATCGTCTACTAGAGTAAGTAGACGTAATATGCATGCGCGGGGGGGGGAAAAAAAAAAAAAAAAAAAAAAACTTGCTTTCACTTTCAAGTCAGAACATGGCGTCGAAGAGGAGACATGATGTCGACACAGAGTCGGATTCAGACTGTTCAGACGGGTCAGAAAGGAGTGAAAAGAAGAAGAAAACGACCATGAAGCGAGTTGTGTCTTCAAAAAGAATTCTCAGAAAAGTGGCCTTGTCTACAACAAGGAGGAAAGGAGTTTCGTTTGCCTTCTTCAAGACGTGTGTGTGTGTGATTTCTCAGTGAAATCTGGCGGCAGAGATATTGTACATAGCGTATATAAAGTAAGCAATCAGTGTTTCTATCTTAACACTGTTCTGTCCCTGATTTTACAGATTTGTCCCTGATTTCTGTCTCTATTGTCTCTGAAAGCAAATTTTTGGGGTAGGCATGCCGAGTAAGTATTTGCCGTCCCTTGCAATACTTCATTTGCATCAGTAACTTGTCCAAGGTTAGAAACGAATCCAAGGAACTGAAGTGCTATTGCAGTGAATTTGTGTGAGGTGGCATGCTGGTAGGAGTAACCAGTGCAGTAAAACATGCCTTTTGTCCAACTCCACTGCTGATGACTTCTTTCAGAAACACTGCAGACTATCTGTTTTGCCCATAAAAAGTTGGTCATTGAAACCCCAGACGTACCAAATGTACGCTCAGATGAAAAAAGTGCAAATGAAACCACATGTACAAAAAGAAAATATCAGGCATGCAATCCGCTTTAATGCCATGGTGGATTTTAACACAAAGCTGCTAGTCCTTCTGGAGATTTCAGGATTTTCCCAGTGACATGTAGGACAAATTGTTCCTCAATTGCAACATTGGAAACCAACAAACAATAGGAGTGGATACACAATGAAAAATTGTTTAACCCTGAAAATGTTGCTATGGTGAGGCTTTGGAGGGGTCTGGGAGCAGGGTTGCTTGCTTGGTTCCATTTTTTTTTTTCTTTTGATGAAAACCTGAGTCACAAAGTAAATAATACACGTTGAGCAAACCAGATTTGGAGAAATGGAGTTAGAAATGGATGAGCGCTGCGAAGGATTCTGGTGAAACACAACACATATCTTAGAGAAAACAAAGCAGAAGAGATCATCAGTACATACATACCTACCCCTTACGGAACTTCCATATTTCTAGGCAATTAACAAAAAAAACAAAAATTATGGAAATTTATTTTTGGTTATGGTAAAAAGATTTTTCAACAAAATTTACTTGAAACGATAACGAGTTGAAGCAGACGATGCTTTTGAAAGCAGAAGCAGAACGCTGAATGGTAAAAGGGACGTAAAGCCCCGTCTTCATCAAACACACAAATAGATTATGTCTCCAATGGCTTCTGCTATAGAGGGACGTTAAACTCAGTTATTCAAGCAAACGATGCTTTTGAAAGTGGAAGTACTAACAGGATATCGCAAGTAAATAAAGTTTTGAGAAACATGGCATCTGATACAAAGAGAAAGTGAATGGATGTGCCAACTGGTGATGCCGATGACCTGCATCAAAAAAGCGTCAGCCATCACAGAAGTTCCTGGACAATACAGTGGCAAATTTCCCTTCATTGTGAAATTGGACTCTGACGATTCAAAAGCAAAGTGCGTGATTTGTGACAGCGCGTTTTTTGTAAATAAACATGGCGGTAAAGTTTTGTCTTATTCTTTGCATAGGTTGAGCTGATTATGACACCCTGACCAACTCTTTCCACAAACTGTTTCAAAAGAAAAAAAAATGAATGCTTCAGATTTTGAGTCCGTGCTACTGAAATTTGAAATCAGTGCTACTGAAATTCATTTTTAGGGCTCGGCTAGAGACCAAGCTCTAAATGCTTTACAATCCACACTCGTTTACACAATGGGCTGCCTACCTTGTAGTGCCGACTTAAAGAGTTGCCAACTGGTGCTTCATTCAGTCGCTTCCCCCCCGTGTCATCCAGTCCATATCATTCAATATCGTTCTCTCAATTTCCTTACTTCCTTCATTCTTGCCATTTCTTACGCAGGGTGCATGCTATGTGTAATGTGTCATCCATATACCAACGGCTAAACTGGCCTTCTCTTCGGAAAGTTGGAGATGGGATTTTACGTGTGTGCAAGATGTTATGCATGCGTTTGCACATACTTCTTTCTTGAAAATATTTTGTTTGTTGTTGGTGTTTTTTTTTTTAATTTTCTTTATTTTACTGTCAAATCAGGGCGATTATTTGCAGATGGAGGCTGTTCTGCAAAGTGATGCTGTTTAGCATAGATGCTGTGCCGGTCAGGTCGTTTGCTAGGAAAGTGTCACTGTGAGGGATTTGGTTGTCGGAAAGTTTATAAAGAGTGTGTGAACTGGGCTACTTTATACTAAGAACTATTCTCTGAACATGATATGTCTCTGATGGTTGATTTACTACAGGCTGTTGCATTGTTTCAGAAAAAAAGAAAAAAAGACCATGGCCTCGGCTAAAAAAGAAAAATGTTCATCTCCTAAAAACACCAAAACAGATACGGCCATGACCATGGAAAACCAAACTTCTAGCCAATCCAATGACAAAGCCTCAAAAAAAAGAAAAGTACAAGATGATAAGGAGAACCAAACCTGCTCCATTACTGACAAAGAAAGTGAAACATCTGCCAAGAAAAAGATACGAAGATCTGAATCAAGTGAATCCTCGGAGTCTGGGTTCCAGTAGAGGTTGAAGTAAAGAAGGAGATCTGTGTTGTGAAGATTCCTTATGCAGATCATTCTTACGCAGCAGTTGCTGAACACCAAAGGCCAGCAACACCCCCAAGCCCGAGCAGTCTCTCTGACCAATCATTTTGTAGTGGCAGCTTTGAGGAGCCCGGAAGCCAATCAGAAGATGAAGAGGCCAAGTTATTTTGAGTGGCGATCCTTTGGCCACAAAAGAAGAGATAGTATCAGACACTATCGACCAGGAACTCCATGAAGGTGAGTGTGTATGTGTACAGATCTGTCTTGTAAATCCAACCTGTTAATATGTACACAAAACGATTGATTACTACTTAACAGTTTATTTCAAGTCTTAGTCTCTACTGTAGAGATCTGTATTAAGAATACCTTTTTGACTGGCTAGTCCAAATGACATTCCAGATGCAGTTTGTTCACACACTTTTAGTGTTAACTTGATATTCAAACCCAGTTTTCTAAAGTACTTGCTTTTATTGATGTAGTGATATTAGAACAAGTATTTGCACAAAGCGCCCAGTTTTCAATCGTTTCTTTAGCGATAGAAGACTGTTCATGGCTAGACATTGTGAAACTCATTTGTTTGAATTTAATAGAATTCTTTGTTTTTTTTTTTGTGTGTGTAAGTTTCATCTAGTTCTACTGAATCTTCCTAACTGTAGAATGTTGTCTCATCCCATAACTCTTACTCCCCTCCCTTACATACTTTACACACTCGCACTCGCACACATTTTCCATTTTCTTGTTTTTTTTTTGTTTTGAGTTTTTTTCTGTCCCCAACTCATAACCAGACTGCCATATATATGTTTAAGTTTACACTCATTGTTTATTATTTCATATCTAATAAATGCTAGATTTTATAGGTTCATTTGATAAGTTTGTTAATTGCAAGTAAAATGGCAATACTGCTTCTTTTATTGATTGATAGTATTGTAAATGAAACTTTTTGGTCATGTTCATTGGTTTGAGAATGGGTATGTAAATAATAAAAAAGGATGAATAGGGATGAAAGACAGGGACACAGGAGGTGGACATACTGTGTTTTGTTTATTATTCCAATTTCATTGAACTGCTTTCAGTTTAGTGTCGGTGTTTAGTAAGCTGGTAAACAGCTTCTTAAGTTTAATACTCTATTGATTTCCCATTTCATTTTCGAACTAATTTTGGTTGATGTTTTCAGTTCTGATTTGTGGTGTCAGTGATTTCTTGTAATGTAATCTTAAATTTCCTGACTGTTCAGTACCTTCTTTAGCTGTTGTTTGATTTTCTTTGAAGTGTAATACCATCATTAGATAACAATCGATTTTTTCTTTGTAATGCTTTCAGATTCAGCTTGCAAGAAGGAGGTGAAGGCAAAAGGCTTAAATGTGAGGCGGAAGAAGATGGAAGAGATTCCAGAGGAAATAAAGTAAGCTTGCTTTTTTCCCCTCTCTCCCTAGCTCCTCTTTCCTTTCCACTTTTCTCCATCCCCTTTTCTCATAGACTTGTTAGAAAATGTTGGCATCAGTGATACTTTTCCACTCATCACAGTGGTAACATAGATCAGGAAGATATTTTATATCATTGTAGAATCTTTACAAAAACAAAGAACTAAAAAGGAAAAATAAACTTCCTTTACAACGATCGATTTTTAAAAAACAACACAAACTGTGCTCCATTAGATTTCATACACAATTGAATTTTTATGTGTACAAGAAATTCTGATACTTTTCAGAGAAGAAAAAACTTCCTTTACAATAATTCATATTTTGAAAATAATGCAAACTGTACACAGTTATGACATTTTATTTTGTATCACACATGCATACACAAATGCAAGAATATATATATATTCCATGGCCTGTGAAACACTTGATCAAGGGGACATCATTTTTGTTTGCCAGATTTTAACTTTTAAAGGACCAGATTACTCGGAGTTTTAAGTTAAATGTAGATTTTACTTTAAACATTTATGGTCAGTTTGTGTATTGCTGCAGCTGTTTGTGACTGTTACTGAACAGCTCTACTTGGAATCAGCTGGTCCAGGACTCTTAACCCAGAAGACAGAAAAATAGTAGGCTGCCATGATTTGGTTTTCTCTCGATCTGCAAGATTGTTTGGAAAACTGCCCACTTAGCAAAATTTGGCAGGATATCTTTTCCTATAATTTATTTCGTATAGCCTGAATGAAAACAAATACAGTGAAAAATATGCTGTGGCTCACCCCATGAACAAAATACTGAAAATACATTGTCGTTTATCTCATAATTTTGATGCTGGGTGCAAAATCCACACTGTCCCTATTAGTAGAACTAGAAGCTCTTCAGTCAGGAAGTAAGAAGGTGACTTCCTGTCAAGCTGTGGGTCTGCATGTACAAAGGGTGAAAATGATTTAGTCAATGTGTTGGAGAGAAGGGGAGGGGGGGGACAAAAAAGATCAAGCTTATACCGGTTTCTTAAAATGAATGGTAAAAAAGAAAAATGTGGCAAATTGCAGGTAAAGAGAAGTTATGACATTCAATTGATGAAGTGACAGTTCCACTCCCTACCCTGTAAGGTTGTCAGTCTGACAACCACAAAATGTCTGTCTCTGAGGATCAGCTTTACATAGCCAATCCCACACACGGCTGTTAACACGTTAAAAAGTGCAGTCATGAAATAATCAACTACAAACAAAAACTAAGTGAATTATATAGCACCACAAAATATCACCCATTTACAAGACCCAAGAGTTCTGAGTTTTCATCCATTACAGTTAGTCCATATTAGGAGTCGACAGGGTTTGTATGACTAACAAAATGTGAGAAATCTGTTCACTTTGAATGATGAATCATTGAATTTAATTTTGTTTCCAGAAGCTCGCACTGGAGTACATTGAAGAGCTCCAGTCGAAGAAAAAAGATGAAAATTTCCAACTAGTATGCAAAATCTGTAATAATGGCAAGGTTTTCACTGCTGCAGCATCTCTGATCAACCATTACAGGTCCCACGCTGGTAAGTATCTTTTGTGCTGTATGTATCCTTTTGCATGTTATAGTACGATGAGGACTATAGAATAGGATTGGTGTTTTTTATGTTGTGTGCAGGGTAAAGGATTTAGGGAAATGTACAAGTTGACTTCTCTAATAAGTTCATGCACAATTTACAGCTCAGACATAAACTTTGCGCCACTTTCGTATGATACTAATTATGATTGTTCATGTGAAGAGAAACTACACTTTCTAGCTGGGAAGCTTAAAGGTCTGCTTTAGAGATATTGCCGGAAAAATTTAATAGATAAAAAAAGAATTTGGCACGACCTATTCCAACCCCAGTGGGACGGTAAGTGACAGCGAAAAAAAGTGACATAATGGTAATGGATGAGTGGCGCCGAACACACAAACAAACCTGAGACGAGACGACATGAGATCAGAAATGAAAATGAAAGCAGATAACGAGCAGACAAGCCTAAAAGTACGAAAGGGGGGCGGAGAATGGGGCTGTGGAGAGGCAGCGAAAAAAGCCAGGATGAAATAGAATTTTATTGAAATATTCTATTGATCAGATAATCGAAAGAAAGTTGGATTGGGTTGTGGTAGAACGTGTGGGCCAATCCTAGAATTGTCCATGTCGTACGAGGATGTGTTAAGAAGTGAGTGTTAGAAGATTGAAGGTGGAAAGTCGAGTTTGACAAAAATCGTGAATGGGGTAAAATTTGGAAGGCGAGTGCGGTTTTATCAATTTTAATACTTTACTCTTTAAACTATAGAAGTAATTGAAAATGATACTATGTTATTTGAGAAGGTAAGATTTCGTTGCTTATATGCGTTGATAATTCCACGTTTCACTTTAGATTTGTCATTTCTTTATCTATCTATTTTTTAGTCTCCCTTCCTTTGTTCCTCTTCAACAATCCTTTCTCTTATCTTTTCCTCCTCTTACCACTATCTTCGTTCACTATATCTTGTTCTTTTCATGCTCTCTTTTTTCACTTTCACTTCTTTCTTTCGCATTTTTTCTCACTCACAATTCATTCTTCTTACTAATTATTCTC
>JADBJO010007929.1:44595-87095 GCA_016801955.1 Conus betulinus
ATCTTCTCTCTAACAACACTCCCCCCCCCACCATGTACTCCAGACCCCACCCCCCCTTTTTTCCACCACCCCTTTTTTATTTTTTTTTTCCAACTTTTCCCCCCCCCCACCCCGACTCTCCACTTTTTCTGACCCTCCCCTCTCCCCTTTTCCTTTTTTCCCCCTTCATTCCTCTTCCTCCCCCCTTTTTACCCACTCCCCCCCTACCCCCCTTACCCCCACCCCACTTTCACCCTCCCCTGAGCAACCCCTACACCCTATTCCTTTCCTCATTCCCCCCCACAGTAACGACCTCTTTTTTTTTAACCCCCCGCTTTTTTGTTTTGTTTTTTTTTTTTTTTTTTCTTATACAACCCCCCTCTTCTTTTTCCCACCACCCCCCCCCCCCACTTTACCCTTTTACCCACCCCCCATGACTCTCTTTTGTTTTTTTATCCTACCCCTCCAACCCCACCAAGACCCATAACACCCCCAACCACCACAACCACTTTTCCCACCCCATAGGTACCATCAACCCATCAGCAGATATATTGGGGGGAGGAGTGTTGTGGGATGGGGAAAACAGGAATCCTGTATGTTTGTGTCGGGCCAGTAAAAAAGAATGAAAGAGGATCTCTACTGATGTGTCTACAGGCGAGTTGGTATAGAGGAGAATAATCTAATTTTGTTACTAATCGTAGCCGTGTGTATCGTACCCAAAATCAGAATATAATGACCTTAGCTGATATAACATGTGTAGTGTTGTCCTTTTCCCCCATTTAAAGACACTTTTTTTTTTTTTTTTTTTTAACAATGATGCGAGTAGTTTCAAATCTTAGATATATCTTTTAAATGACATGTTGTCAGCTATGGTGGTGAATGGAATAGTTGTTGCCTGGATCAGCTGATGTGTGTATGGGAAGAAAATGTGAACATATGAACAGTGTGACTGTCATTGTGTTATGCCTACAAGTGCACAATGCATGTGTGTGTAAGTGTTCATGGCGTGTGTTCTGTTGCAAAAATAAAATTAACTGCAGTGGCAGAAAACGAGTGAAATGTTTCCTTTGAAAACTTGTAACCATGTGGTAATTTCTTCTGTTCTGCATTTTCTTTGTGTTTAATCTTCCTTTACTGCCCACTGTTTGTCTGAATTTGGGGACCGTCTGTCTGTCTTCATTCAAGATGTTTTGGCACTGTTTTCTTGTTTCAGTATTCTGTAGTGATGTAGCAACCTTGACAAGATTGTAAACCTTTCAGTGTTTCATTCCTTTGTGTTTCATATTGTTGTTGTATCTATCTGAGAAGCGATAAGTCAACTGTAACAGCTGACATCGGCAGCAAAATTTTGATGATTTAGTTATGTAATCAATAGTCATGTTATGTTTGTTGGTGAGAACAGGGGAGGGAATTTAACAACAGGAGTTGTCTTGTCTTCATGGTGATGCAGCAAAGACTTCTGGTCAGTTGGGCTGCGGCGAAACTGAAACTGCAAAGCTTCAAGAAGTCGTAAGCAAAAACCTCTGCAGATCATAAGACACAAGAGTTACATTGATGGTCATTTTGACACTTTGGCAATCTTGTTTATAAGACTGTTGGAGGAGGAGGATTAAACTTCCTCACTAAACTGGCCTTCCATCATTTCCTAATAAGAAATGTTGTCTTTTGTTCCAAAATATGAATACATCTTCAACACACACACACACACACACACACACACACACACCCGCCTCTCTTTTTTTTTAAGTCTAAATCTTTGCCAAGTCATTACTATAATGATGGAAGAATTGTTAGCCTGCACTTGTTTTTCCCCCACTACTTAATTGTTCTGCAAAATATGACTACATGTGACAGGTTATACACATTTGTTTTTTTTTTCAATACAATATTAAATCAGCACTTTACTTGTGTGTATGATGTTATGCGTGCATTCACACACAGAACCTCGGTTTATAGTCTCGTTCAAAGGACTGTATGGGAAATGGAGTCAGAACCAATGTTGACTCCGAGGGGAAAATCCCCCTGGATCACCAAGATTAAGAGTCCGGCACTCTACCACTGGGCCATTCCGGCCCCTATTGTCATTGTCTGATCTGATAGGCTCCTATGCCAAAATGTGTTGCTACAGATTCCAATGGGAAGTCTTGAACACAGTCGAGTCTTGTCCACTTACTGGGCGTTTCCTGACCAACATCGGTGTTGTGCATGTTTTTTCATGCATGGTGGACATGAGGACACATAACCTACATTCTGAATTTCAATAGAGTTGACAGAGCAAGGAACTGCTGGTGGGTAGTTGCCTTGGTAGTTCGGTATGGCTGCTGCCATTGTAATGGCTTCAAGTTGGGTTTTACTTTTAGTGTTGTCAGAAACCGGGAAGAGTGATGTGATATTAATGCTGTTCTGAGTGTAAAATTGGAGGTAAGCCAACTCACCTTAGTGTAGTTTGTTGACCGACACACTGATGTTCTTACACTCCTGATTTGGGAATCGCATATTCTGTCAAAAGGGAAAATGTGAATTGCTTTCTCACATCTGAATTTCAAACTAAGTAGACAAAAACCAATGCTAAATCTGGGTCAGGGGGGAAAATGAAACTATATTCCTTGTATCATTGATTTTATTTGCCAATGCATCACACCACACAATCTTGAGATTACATGATATGAAACATCACAAAATACACAAAAAATTGCATTATAGCCAGACATCATCTCAATAAACAGAAAAAAAAGCATACAGACAAAAACTGAAATATTCATGCAAACAGATAAAACCATGATATACTAAGTCATATTCATTGCAGATCACTTATGATTTTATTGATAAAAATTTGTTGGTGTCTTGCACTGTAATAAATGAAAGCATCAGATGTAGGATTAGTCAGTGCAGATGAACCAAGAATACCACCTGTCGGACCAGAAACCAATAAAATATCGGCGATCAGTTTCTATGAAAAAGGAACTCGAATCACACTGTGGACTTTCTGTCCGAGCCCCTAACCAATGAATGTTGCTATGTATACGTGCGCATCACATATATGAGCTCCCCTTATTCAAACAATGAAAGAATAATATAAAATAATAAAATGAAAGCAACCATTCAATTAGCTCTGAATCAGAGCCAGTCATATTTCTTTTAAAAAGTAACCAAATACTTAAGAACTAACCAGGTAATATACATCACTCATTCATCAAATCAAAGCAACTGTCATAGAAAAGAGGTAGCCTTCAAGAGGTAGTCTAAAGTGAGACACGAAAAAGTGATCTAGCCAAAAGAAGCTGGTTTTCTGTTGGAATACTAGCCACTAATTCAACTTTCACATAGACCCGCCAATATATTCAAACCCCAAGAAATACATGTGTGATAATAATCGTAACCTCCCATCAAACTCTGCCACTTAGTTCTTTCTTTTATAAAGAAATAAATGTACTGCGGTTTTAAGTCAAATTTCAGTTCAATGGAACTCTGACCTGAATTAAGTGCAACAAATAATTATTAGACAGATGAAGGGGTGGACCTTGGGACTTTGAGCTAACGTCAAAACTAGCAACAGTCAAAAGTCTGGAAAACCTTAGCATCTAACTAAGAGAATTCTGATATTTCTTAAACATGCGTAAAGCATACAAATTTGATGGGTGCTCAGTCATTCTGTCCACAAAACAACAGTACTATTGTGATTTTAAACTGATCCAAAAACATGCAAATATGATAACGTTCAGTATATAAAGCTCACAAAAACTCGGGTTTTCTGTCTTGTCTTATATCAGTTATAATAAACATTTATGGTGCTTAATGTTTAATAAGCCCCAAGTGTTTACAACAACAAAAAATCCAAATAAAGAAGACACTGCCCAAAGCTCACAGCAACAAAAATCCAAATAAGGCATTGCCCAAAGCTGACAAGGATTATGTCTTGCAATGATGAAACAAGCCAGTGTGCGATTTCTTGCACTGTTGTTCTATTTCTACACCCATGGTATGCTTTTAGGGATAACTTTCCCAGTTTTGCAATTACAACAGTCAGAATGAATTCATTTGGCAGCCATGCAACACCAGACAGACAATGACAGTCTATGGCAAGCTATGGGAATGCTAGAGGCAAGTAAACATGGGCAAGATGAGGAACTCGCCTTTCTGCCCTTTTTATCGTTAATGAAATATTTTGTTGAATGTTCCAAGGATAGATGTACTTCCACTTCTTTTCATCTGATTCCATTATGATAACTGTCCTGCAATAAGCATTACTTTTGTATAATTTCTTTTTTTATGCTAGAAAAAGTAGAAATCCACTGAAAAGGGGAGTTTTTATGTACTTTTTAGGTAGGTCTACTGCCTGTTAGGCCAAGCACCTCTACTAGCAAGTGGTTCACTGAGCTGCTTTCCTAGAACAACCTGTAAGGTTTTTACTCTTACCTTCTCTTTCATCTTTTTGGATATGTAATGTTCAGTTGTCATTTTTTTTTCCACTTAATGGCAGGTACTGGCCCCCCTGGACCAGATCTTAAGTCGATCTCTGCCAATCATCTTTCTCTCAATCTTATTTAGCTCCCTATTCACTGATATTTACTTTTCGCCAATTCACCACTTGCATAGTTGGGCAAATTCAGTGTATGGTTCAATTTGCCAGGGTGGCAGCCTGAAAAATTTCCCCCGAGTAGAAGAGATTCCTTACACTGTACCCAGACTCTAATATGCTCAACACAGCACACACACATCCGCTGAGTGAAACCGACATGCAAGACAGCTCTGGTCATTTTCAGGCACCACTATCTTATCACCAAATACCATGTCTGCTAGACAAGTTGCCCAACAAAACAAATTGCTGCAGTTTTTCTTTGTGTATATGCCAATTTTCACACCCATACATATGGTAATTTCTGAACAAAGGGTCAGGCTACCTCAGATTCCAAGGTTATATGCCCAGCTGGCTCCCCATGCCAGCTGGTTAAATCTCAGCCCTGCTACTCTACCACATGCTATGTCATCTTGATCATGTCTGACCAACCACAGTAGGACACGGAGCAGGACAACCACAGTAGGACACGGAGCAGGAACTGCGCAAAGAAAACTGCAACAACATTGTTGGTTGTCAGATTCCTTTCTTAAACTTAAAAAAAAAAAGAAAGTTGTCAAAGTGAAGGCTACTAACTTCTACTTATTCCAGGGTTCGTACGCTCCTTGAAACTCCTTGAATTCTGATAGCAAATTTCAAGACCTTGAAAACTTTTGATAATCAATAAAATGTGGTTCTGTTGACCAAACCTCCTTGAAAAGCATTGAAAACCAAGCCATTGGCTCTAAAAATCTTTAATGTGGCAAAAAGAAATGGCAGGTTGATTTTTTTGCGTTGAGGTTGATGAAAAAAAAATATTCAAAAACAATTTTTGATGAAGTTACAAATTATCTCCCTTGCTTAAATAGCAGACGACAATCCAGGATCATGACGATCTTCATAGAAATCTTTTTTTAAATAATTTTTTTCATCAACCTGAACATAGAAAAATCAAACTGCCATTTATTTTTTCCATTTTTATGCAAGTATTGTAGCCTTGGAATGAAATAAACACTCCTTGAAAACTCCTTGAATTTTGTTCTTGGGAGTCTGTAGGAGCCTTGTATTCACATTTATATCACTCTATAAAGGTCACTAGCTCCCTATTCACTGATATTTACTTTTCGCCAATTCACCACTTGCATAGTTGGGCAAATTCAGTGTATGGTTCAATTTGCCAGGGTGGCAGCCTGAAAATTTCCCCGAGTAGAAGAGATTCCTTACACTGTACCCAGACTCTAATATGCTCAACACAGCACACACACATCCGCTGAGTGAAACCGACATGCAAGACAGCTCTGGTCATTTTCAGGCACCACTATCTTATCACCAAATACCATGTCTGCTAGACAAGTTGCCCAACAAAACAAATTGCTGCAGTTTTTCTTTGTGTATGCCAATTTTCACACCCATACATATGGTAATTTCTGAACAAAGGGTCAGGCTACCTCAGATTCCAAGGTTATATGCCCAGCTGGCTCCCCCATGCCAGCTGGTTAAATCTCAGCCCTGCTACTCTACCACATGCTATGTCATCTTGATCATGTCTGACCAACCACAGTAGGACACGGAGCAGGACAACCACAGTAGGACACGGAGCAGGAACTGCGCAAAGAAAACTGCAACAACATTGTTGGTTGTCAGATTCCTTTCTTAAACTTAAAAAAAAAAAGAAAGTTGTCAAAGTGAAGGCTACTAACTTCTACTTATTCCAGGGTTCGTACTCCTTGAAACTCCTTGAATTCTGATAGCAAATTTCAAGACCTTGAAAACTTTTGATAATCAATAAATGTGGTTCTGTTGACCAAACCTCCTTGAAAGCCATTGAAAACCAAGCATTGGCTCTAAAATCTTTAATGTGGCAAAAAGAAATGGCAGGTTGATTTTTTTGCGTTGAGGTTGATGAAAAAAAATATTCAAAAACAATTTTTTGATGAAGTTACAAATTATCTCCCTTGCTTAAATAGCAGACAACAATCCAGGATCATGACGATCTTCATAGAAATCTTTTTTTAAATAATTTTTTTCATCAACCTGAACATAGAAAAATCAAACTGCCATTTTTTTTTCATTTTTATGCAAGTATTGTAGCCTTGGAATGAAATAAACACTCCTTGAAAACTCCTTGAATTTTGTTCTTGGGAGTCTGTAGGAGGAGCCTTGTATTCACATTTATATCACTCTATATAAAGGTCACTGGACACTGGCTAGCCCATGCACAATTTCTTGGGTCCTGTGCCCTAAAAGGAGGGGGAGGATCACAGGTCTGATCTGGATTCAGCTCATGTATTGATTCTTACCTATCCTAATGCCTGGTCCATGTTATCATCATCTTCATTCATGTAAGAAAAGAAAAATGTTAACGATAGTGCATAAAACCCAGGCTGCCTCTATATATCAGGCTTTTAAATATCTTCACATGAATGGGATACTGAACATTTTTCAGTTAATAATCTATTCATTAATTTTCAGGAACTGCATGCTTGTGGATATGTAATCATACCCATTTTGAGTATTCTCACTTGTAATTTCAGCCTTTAAGCTGACTGTTCGATCAGCACTGCTGTTTGTGTAGGCAGCAGGTCTTGTCTTTCTTGGAATACTGAAACTAATCTTATATCACACCTGAAAATAAAGCATATATCAGTGTAAAATATCTGTACTATACCAACACAATTCTAAGCCACCAAGAAACAAACGACTCGTATAACAATGAATAAATAAGTAAAAAACATGGCAACAAATTGAAGAAAATTGTCAGGAATCCATTATTTGCAATTCAAATCTAATGAAGGCATATATCACAATTACAGAACCAAAGAGATGACCAAAAGAAGAGAGAATGTGACAGAAACAAAACAGGTCATGATATTCAATAGCCAAGCTCTAGGTTTAACTCATGATCTTACATAAATGTGATACTGGTTGTCCATTCAATGTGACTTGCATCTTTGCGAAGTATTATGAGACTGAAGGCATAATTTCAAGCAGAATGCCTACAGAGTGATCACAAGATGTTGGACCATTTCATCATTATTAATCAAGCAATATTCCTGAGTATATGACGAGTTAAAGTTCAAGCTTAGTTACTGACCGATCCATTATGGTTTTGGTCATTTCATCATAAGCTGAAAAGTTCAGAGAATTCCTCTGTATATGGCATCACTAAGGTAAAACATGGAGTTAGTTTAGTTAAGGAGGAGAAACGTTTGCTGAGCGCCTTTATGAGCATGATACATGCCCCTGGTTCTGAGCGGTCAAGAAATGTATTTTAGAATCACCGGTAACTGCAAAATGTCCACACTCATATCTTTTATTCAGGTCACCACACTCAGTATGACAAAAAACGTATGATATACTTCTTATTCCAGTCTACATTCTCCATGCACATGTTCTAAGTCAATACTGTTGCAAACCTGACCTTGCCTACACATTCTTCATACATCTGGAAAGTATGCCCCTAACAGTTAAATGTAATCTATAAAAACACACACACACACACACATACACACACTGACACACACACACCATTACTTAATTCACAAACTGAAACTGGCATTTTTAACCAACTGTATGAATATTATGCGTATCTCTCTCTTTTTTTTTCTAACATGTATTTGAGATTCCCACTTGCCCTCTTTGATGTTCACTGCATTCCAGTCATTATTCTCCATGCCTTTCAACAAGTCAGATGAAGTCAATCACTGTGCGAGACACAAATTTCCTACTTTTAAAATGTTCAACCAGTTTATGTACATGAAAGAAAATGATCATCCTTCGCACAGACAGGAAAAGCAAGGATCTTTGCTCTCCCCCCCTCCCTCCCATACTACCCATCACCCCACCACTCCTTCTCCATCCCCCAGCTTCAAAAAAGGCATTTTGTTACTGTCACTGGTTGCCCAATCTACCAGTCTTTTAGATACCACACAATTATACCAAATAAACGGCAGTGTGAGTATTGCTTACGCACACATGGACAGCAGCTGAACCTGTGCTATAGTAAATGCATCAGTTTTACAGTGTGATTCAATCAATAATGGCTTCCCCCCCCCCCCCCCTCTCTCTCCCTCTTATGAGACCTAAATGGATCCTGAAAATGATTTTAATCCAGTCTTCACTGATTCAACTCATGAATCCACGGAAAACTCATCTGGCATTAATTTAATGAAACGCAGACACTATGGAAACATGTGCTCAGCAATGCAACAAAGAAGCCAGCCCACATTCTTCAACATCAACAGCACAGCTTTATTTTTCCGTCCCACACGAGACACTTTGTGAAAGGGTGAACAAACAAGGCTTACACATTTCTAATCCAACATTTTTGTTGCTGTAGTCAGAGCAGAGGCATGTATCAAACGTTTGTACTAGTTAACTAGGGAAAATTAAATTCCCAGAAAGTGATGACGCTATTTTTGCACAATTTTGTGTGTGTTGTCATTGTTCTAATATTGCCTGACCATTTGCATACAAGCTTTCATGCCGTATCTATGTTATCTATAGGAAAATAAACCTAGTCGAATTTGGTATTAAAAGAATTGTCAGAACTTCGCCAATTCAGTCATCTCAAGAGCGCAGATATATTACATTTTTCATGACAACCACTAATTATCAAACCAACAGCCCCATTTGTAATGGCAGCTCAACAATGCCGAACACATTGCTGCCAGACCGGCTATGCACTGATGACATTCAGTTCGCCGAGTACAGCATGGTTAGCTGGTTGTTGGTTAGCAGCCTGCAGAAAAAACACCCCTTTCCCTGACCTGCATTCACAGCTTGGCCTCTGCAGCTGCGGGCAAGCTGTAACCTCCCATGCCTCTCAAAACTATGTAACTTGCTCTGAACAGCCGTGACAGGTGTGCAAGCCAGTCCAGGCAGGCAGGTTTGTTATAGGGATCTCTCAACTCTTTCCCTTCCGAAACCATTTGTAGTTTTTACAAGAAAGAAATCGCCAACCTATCAATTCAAATAATGCTTAACAATACATAAGAATATACGTTTTACTAAAGAAAAATACAAGGAGAGTATGTCTTAAGCAGCCTGAAGTGGATTGGTCATGCTTAAACCTGCAACCTGTCATCGTAATGAAGGCCATTGTCTTACCTATGTCATAGCAGCTACCTCACAGTTCGTCTCTGTGCTCCACTCCCTCTGGCCAAGTTTGGTGTCATGGCAGCTCAAGGACTGGACAATGGTAAGGTATGTCCTCAAAGTTCTGGTTTCAGGTGCCACAGGAACATTCAACTGTGTATCAGACGCTGAGCTGATAACAGTGGCTTAGCAGTCTGCAGTTGCTAGTCCTCAATTGAGAAGGAGTTGTCTGCTCCAGTCTTTGTAGCTGGTGGATTCGGTCAATACCAGTGCTGATGTCTAGTCTACTTTTCCACTGGGAGCCACACTGGTTGTGGATGAGTTTTTCTCTTCACTATAGTATACATGGGGGCTGATCTGCTTTCCCTTGCTCCGGATTAGAGAGACATCAGCTTTCTCATTCGTACATATTCCACAGCGAGATCATAACCATCGGTGAACAGCAGCACAGGCTACATAAAAGTTGCTAGGTGCTTCCTGATGTTGTGCACATGTTTGTCATTACTGTTCATTATTTGGAGTGTACAATTATCACACGTTTAATGGAAATAGGACAACTAATAATTATGGGATCTGTAGTCTTCAGCAGTGCCAATTTCTAAAATGACCATCCTTCTTAACTGTCAGTCTACCTGGTAGAGCAAAATCGTCATCAGGGTAATCACAGTCACTTGAGTCATCGCAGGGTTGATCAACAACATCATTACAGAGTTTCAGATCCATCTTAAAGCAGTGTGCATATGTTGCCTTTTCTTAAGAATTAGAGGGCAATCTGCAGCATGGCTTTTCAGGGGTAGCTATTGAACTGTAAGGAAATATATAGATACTCTTTTTCAATGCCTTAACTTTTGCTTGCGTCACCATCATGGACACTTTCTCTCTCAGACCAGGTGGAAGCTTTCAAAAGGAACTTTCTAATGGTCATGCACAGAGTCATTTGCTCCAAAGGAGCCAAGGCCAAATTGTATTCATTGAGTGAGCATGTTCCTGAAACTCAAAGAATGACAGCCGCTTGTGCTTAAAAAATTCAAGTCTAGTGAGTCTGATAAAGACGATGACATTTTCTTCAAACTACATACCCTCACAGTTGATTATCAGTACCTAAGAGTTCCTTTGGAAAACAAGACATATTCAAACCCTTGTCCCAGATTTTTCTGCCTTAATTTTTTGCTCCAAAGGTACTATAACTTCATTTCTACATGATAGAACACTTTCGAAAAAGATTTTCATCATCACTATCATCTCCATCATGCACCAAATCAAACAAAATTCTCACTACTTACTCTGCAGTGGATTTCAATACAGCCATGCTGATACATTCTTAACTTTTTATTTTACAAAATGCATCAAAAACTGTGTCAAAATTTACTGAAACAAACATTTCAACATTTCACACACCATGTAAGACAGAGGCCATTTGCGAGGAAGTGAACAAAATCATATCACCAGCTGAAGTATCAATCATGCACTGAACCCTGCACAGCAATTATATCTGCGGTCAGGAGTGAAAGGAATAATATCCATAAAACAAATACCAAATTTAGAACACTTTAAGAAACATAGCTGTTCCGTAATATGTGTGCGTTTCCAAGTCTTAAAGACTGAAAAAAAATGTCAACTACTCGTAGAAACGTTCAAAAGGCAAAGCATAATGTCTAACTTAACAAATCAATACTCCGAAAGCGCACCATATGACATAACATTTTAGTACGATGTAGAACAAGCATGTTTTACTACATCAATATTCAGAAACTGCACCATATGACGTAACACTTTAGTATGATGTAGAACAAGTATCTTTTACAAACACCTGGATTTCCTTGCCTCTCAACTGAACACCTTTTTGTGATAATTGAGTTTAGTGAAGCACCCCACCTATTCCTGCATACCATCGCACGTCTGGCCGGAAATGCTGATCAGGCTGCAAACTAGGAAGTGCTGGGCATTTTGCATCCAAATCAATTTTCCCCACTGAATCTCATCCTCCATTTATATAGATTTTGGTGACGTTCTTGAACATATCAAGACAGGACCTATTTTGGAAAGGGTAAGTGATTCTTTATTATATTTTGTTCAATTTCACTCAGCTCTAATACGGGCCTTACAGTGTTCATGTAGAGACCAAGACAGAGAGGCCAGTGTCCATTTAGGGAAGGTATATAGGCAACATTTTAATTCAGTTTATTTCATTATTTTACGTTTTCATACGTCATTGCCTATACGTAGTTATTTGTCTTTCGTTTTGTGTCAGAAGTCCTAGACGGTCTATGACCAAAACGTGAAGATTTTTGTTCTTTTTTTTTTTTTTTTTTTTTTTTTGGGGGGGGGTATTATATTTCAAATCTGCCGAGCATCCTCAAAGACAGTTTGTATTAGATAAAAGTTGGCCTCCCTTCCGGGATTGATGGAGTCGTTGGGCCCCCCTTGTACCTCTTCGACTTGATCGGCTCCACAGATACCAGTTTCCAACGCCAATTTCGGAAGCATTGGTCCCAAACGTCATAGTCTTGGGACCTTCTGGTTCCTCTTGGCCGTCGGTTTCAAACCTCGGTGACCCAATGGCACTCCCACTCCTGCTATCCCAAGGAGTCCCCATCACGCCCTCCCCCTCTTCAGGAGTACCTGTTCACAGACGCGTCCAACTCGGGTAGGCGGGGGGGCCCACCTGGACTCTCTGATGGCAGCCAGGCAATGGCCAAAGGAGATGAGTTCCTGTCACATCAATCTGCTGGAGCTGGAGGCAGTTTTTCAAACCCTCATGGAGTTTCTTCCCTTTCTGACAGGGAAACACGTTCTCCTCATCACAGACAACACAACCGTGGCTTGTTACGTCAACAAGCAGGGGGGGGAGGGCATGATTCCTTTCCTTGTCCCTGAGGTCGGAACAACTTCTTCAGACTCGAGGCCCTTCCGGGTTCCTGTCCATACGGACTTTATTGTGTACCAGGCAGGGAGAACAAATCACTGCCACTTATTCCTTTAGTGAGCCAAGTATAGTATGTGTAATTTAACTGTGGTCTTAAAGACAGGAGTTCTTCAGTAGGAGCCATATCTAGTATAGACAAAGAAACATCTTCCAGAAAGATGTCTTCACAGGGAAGGACTCACTGTAACTGGAAATAATCTACATTACAGAAAGTGTCAGATAAAAATAGAAATCTTCAACAGAAGGACGTTTTTGTTCAGGTGTTTATTTGGTGGTTTTAGTGTATTGTGTCTGATGGCACTGTACAAGATCCACATCTCATGTGATTAACAAAAAAAAAAAACCCTTACAATCCCTTTTCAAGAAAGAAGAGAAAACACAAGAAAAGAAAACCAAAAGCAAGGCACATATCTTTGCAAATGTTCATGTCAAAGAAGGCTGCAGGATGGTACTTTGCTTGCTCTGATTTCCCTTCTGCCTGCCACATTAAATGTATTTCCCTGTGCAAGGGCAACAGCATCACAATACCCTCATCACAGAAACACTCGGGAGTCATTTGTCAGATCCACAAGTCGCTTCCAATCCTCCTGACCTCGGTAACCACATCACAAGCATCTCTAACCACAGGTTAGTCATTTGGCTTTGTCCTTCTGCAGAACACCTGGTTTGTTGTCATAGATATGCTTCACTCAACGTTTGAGAACAAAAAAATAAACAAAGAAAACCCAGCCATTGCAATGCAGCGGTGAGAATCGTGGACTTGTGGGCCGGGATACTGTGGCTTCCATTCCCATCAGAGACATTTAGTTGATGGATTTTAAGGCCCCAGTCGCCTCCTACCAAGAACTGAGAGCAATGTAGAAGAGTGGAGTGTTCAGTTTATTAACATCCAACTTTATGGATGCATCTCTCTCAGTATGCAGCTCAAATTTGCTGACCCGCGTTGTAGGCATTTGTGTAATCTTGGGCCTGACTCCACTGGGATATATTGTGAACAACAGAAGCGCAAAAAAAATGTCCTGCCATGTAGTCTCACTCTCAGATGAGAATGGAACTCCATCAGCTTCATCATCCTCATCCTCCCTGGCCATTATGATTTTTTTTTTTTTTTTAAAAAGTCTCACATTCTGTGAGCTCTTTACCCTGCTCTCATAGTGACCTCAGTTTCCTTTCCTCTCTCCCTTCATCCCCACAGTGAGCCTGTGTCAAAATCATCAAAATTAGCATCTTTTCAAGACAGTGTCACTGAATGAATGAATGTGATGGTGCCTCCACAGATGGGCACTCTCAGTTGCACTGGCTCCACCACTAGTAATGATCATTGGTAGGGAAACTTAGCTGTTGGTGCCCTGCATATGTTGGATCAGTACAAGCACCATGCATTCCACAGTGAAATTTGGCAGCAGTTCAGCATCTGCTCTGGTGAGTTGCCTGATGACAGTACTAACTGCTCCTGGTGGGCTGCAATGCCCAAACTGCAGCAGGACAAGCCTGTGTGCAGGTATGAATGGGAGAATTGGAGGGATAACTGGTGAGGGAGAAATGCTATCTGGGGCACAATCAGACAAGACCAAAGAAAAGTAACTTTTGAAAAAGAAGGGGGGGAGGGGAAGGGGGGAACAGGAAAAAAAAACAACACTTGGATGTCTGCTTCATCATGTATTCACCATTCAAATTATGATAAAATTCACTCTCGTTTTGGCATTGCTTGCACATCACTTTCACTGAGGCACAAGTTTTGGCTGACTCTTACATTATGGCCAATGCATGAAGGTTGCCTCATAATGGTCAACATCCATCAATCAAAACACACATACAAAAAAAATGCTGTCTGATATCATTGTCCTCCATTCGTCTCAAGCACAACACCTGTCAAACAAAGCAAGAAGACGGCAGCACATCAGTCTGGCATTTCTATAGACAGCACAGGCACCACAGTTCGAGGGCTGCTCGTCAATGGCATCTTTCTTCAGTTTACTGATCCCTTTCACTTTTTCACACTCTGGCGTGCTGGCTGTACTGTCCGAGTCATTGTGCTGCAGAGAGAGTAGGAAATGTTCCCATATTCTTGCAGACAGGGGCACACACCCAGCAAAAAACTGGCAGAAGTCCTTGCGAATCCCAAACCACCCTGTCAACAAAATCAAAAACTCGTATCAGTTGAACAAACTGCAGCAAACTGAAACACAAGACATAAACCCTAAAATACCTAAGTAGATTACACACAATCATGTCTACAAGCAAGTAGAAATCAAATGTTTTAAGGTGCAGAGTGCTCTTCGGGATTTTTTCTTTCTTTTCTTCTTAGTTTGTTTTGGTTTGCTTACCCTTTTGTCCTTGAACATTTTGTCTTTGTTACATAGCAGACTCCACTGCTAGCTTGTGCTAGTAGATTTCAATTCACCTGCTGCTGGCCATGTGTAAACAGTTCATAATCAATACCTTTCCCTTCTAATCTGACCTGGTTCAGACACATATAATGTGAAACCTAGGAGGGCAAACCCTGGGAATGTTCCAGAAAATGTCACTGATAAAATTAGACACTCCCCCATACACACTGAGGGAGAAAAAACACTTGGCTTGCCATTGTGATTTTCAGATTTGTAAAAATGTAGGAGTTTCACTCTACAGAAGTTTATGAAAAGAGGGTTACAAAAAAAAAAACACAGCTAATAAGCAGCTGACAGCCAACTGGTGAAACAGCAGTTAAATCTTCTGGCTCAAAGAACACAAAACTATACAGTCATCCTACAGTCATCCTAACCCCCTCCCCACTGTCCCAGGTTTCCAAGGACAACCTCCCATACACTTACAGTTATTGCCGCCTTTGGCCCCGAAGGACAGACAAACCAGAGTGGCCAAGGACAACAGAAGTGGAGCTGTGATGGCTGAATACTGAAAGCTGTTCACCCTGTCCAATCTGTTCGCCAGTAGTATCTGAAACCATTCATCAACTTTAGGGACATGAGTGGTACTGTGTGTGTGTGTGTGTGTGTGTGTGTGTGTGTGTACACAATGCACGCATGCATGTGCAATTGAATGCATACAAGCATTAGTATGACATAAGAAAATGCAAAAAAGTTATTTACACATGAACACAAATGTTACAACACAACCGCATGTGCATTACTATATACACACATTCTTTCCTTTAAAGACTTAGGGGACTGTGCTTTTTTCTTTTCTTCTTTTGCCTACACCACATTCACCTCTCATTTAAGATCTACCTATTCTGGGTTTTTTTTTCTGATTATAAGATTTGTCTATGTTATGTAACACTCTTGACAAGCGTGCGCCTGCTAGCGCCCAACCGGAAATCCCACAGCCAAAAGGCTGAGCGCCTGCCAGCGCCGGTAAAACACGTGGCAACAATGGGCGCCGCCAGGTTTCTCATAGAAAAGGAAGTCTCGCGAGAATGTGACTTCCTTGTTCCTGTAGCCATTTACTTCCGTTTGCAAAAAAACGCGAGTCGATGCATGCCATGGTCTTGAGTTAAGAATTTTTTAAGTTTTAAGGTCGAAATGCTGTTTTTCACCATGGCTAACCTTGCTTTCTGCCGTTCTATAATGAGATTTAGTAATGGGAGATACTGTGTTTTTTACGATTTACGGCATAAGACTTAGTGAAAGTGCTGGGTAATGAAGCTTAGAGTGACCTAGATTTCGACTGGGATGAGGTTCCAGGTATGATGAACAACGATTCCGAAGAAAGTTCTGAAGAAGATTTTTTTTCCTGAGTAAATGGCTCATGTGACATTCTTCAAACTTAAGACATAGCAACATATATATTCGTTGGAATTTTTTAAATTATTTTCATTTCATTATTTCTTTTCCTCTCTTTTAAATTATTTTTTTTAATTGGGTAACCATGTCAAATTACGCAGTTACTTACCTTGCCGATGGTTTTCGGCGCAACTAAGCTCAGATAAGTGCATACTGAAGAGGGTTAAATGTCCTGCATGAAGAACCCTTTCCTTTCAACAGATCTGGTTTTTTTCTGGGTCATTTTTGTCTTCTATCCAAAAAGGAAACTGGCTAATAACAAGATTATCTAGTCATTTGATAAACTGAATTTGATGAATCAATGGAAAACTTTCATTTTCAGCAGGGGTCTCCTCATGCCAAGCACCCTTAACTGTACAGAATCAACATGTCAGAGACAAACACACCTGCTGAATATGACTTCTAACCTATTTGTGCACCCACAATGTTGCAAACTATCCTGCGATTCAATGAACCCACACCACAGGCATCCCATAGGCAGCGAGTGTCAAAGACATACTTCAACTGTTGCGAACCAAAATGCTACCCTCAAAAACGTTGGTCTGGGGACTGCGCTGCTCTTTGAAATTAGACACTGACAGTACAACTATCTTTACGAAACAACTAAAAAAAAAAAAAAAAAAAAAAAAAAGAAAAAAGAACATTATGGGAGTTTTGTCATTATTCCTGGAGTTACCAGTTTCTGCTGACCTCAAAAACAAGGAGCGGGATGACAAGGAAGGAATAACCAATGGCTGAGGAGACATTTCCACGGCGCTGTTCAGGAATGATGTCAGGTGACTTGAGAAGAATAATGGCAAGAACAATGGCATATAGAACTCCAATCAATGCAACACACATCACAATCCAGATGGGAATGAACACGATCTGAAACACACAAAAAATTACTGATGACTGAACAATCTCCATGCTGGAAACACATTCATATCTTTCTACACAACTATCATTACTGAGTTCTAGCATACATGAATACTATTCATACTCACAATTTTCAAAAAGACTAAAGAAAATAAATAAATGAATTAATGAAACATTAATAATAAAGATGTCAAATAACAATGAAGAAGAGACTCTTTCAGATGTGTTTAATCAAATGTTATAAGAAATGCATTGCAGATATAGTCAATGTAAAGTCTATACATTATGCAATAAGCATTTTATAGAATAGTACTGAATGTTTATCTGTACACAGCTGCATTGGTGCAACTGATAGTGACAAAGGTTGGGAGGTCGAAGCTTTGAGTCCCAGCAGACACATGTATTTGTGACTTTCTTTTATGATAATGCTCCAAGCCTGAGTTGTTTACTTTCCTCTAACTCTAAGCTCAAACAGGAAGACTGCAGTTGTATGGGAGTATGTAGACCACAGCCCTGTCAATGTGTCATGTAATCTTAGACCAAAACAGAACTCTGAAACTTCATCTTCATCATCCTTACTGCCTGTCAAAAAGAAAATATTTCTGGAGTGCTTAACCCATTGAGTGCCTTTAAGCAGTCAGCATAAATCTCCATCGCCAGCCATTTTTCAAAAAAAGCTCTTATTGTATACCAGCATATGTGAAACGCGGATATCTCTGGAACTAAACAACCAATTCTCATGCTATTTTTTGTAAAATGGAGGAGATACACTGTACTTTTATTATATCATAACATGTTAGTAATGGTAAGTCAACAACAATTTCAATTTTTTAGTGATTTCAAGTGCAAAAAAAAAATGCAAAATAAAAAAAGAATGTTGTTTCTTCTAAGCGTAAAAAATAAAGAAAGAATGCCAACAACTCTCTCAACATGGAGGAAAAATACTCCACTCACAACTGAAGACCAGAAAGTATGGTATTTCCAACAGAAAAGTGCATGAAACAGCCACAAATACAACTACTCCAATAGCAGGGAACACACACACACACACACACACACACACACACACACACACACACACATTCTTATGCCTAACTGGTACACATGTAAGAAAAACAGAAAAACATGAAACACACACAAACACAACACACACACACACACACACACACACACACACACACACACACACACACACACACACACACACACACACACACACACACACACACACACACACACACGTCCCCTTTCACTCTCAACAGTATATATATATATATATTTTTTTTTATGAACACAAAGTCATTCATGTGCCTGTTGGTCTCTGAACCCTTGTCATTCAGTTGATCTATATAATCAGCTGTACACCCACTCGAAAGACGTCTGTGATACTCGCCTCTCACGTGTCAGTTGGCCACGCCCCCTTCAACCTCGACCAGCGAGAGTGGGCCCACAGCGTGTGTGTGAAGTTCGTTGCCTAAAGTCTTAGTTGGCTCCCTCACATAGAGTTAGTGAACAGTCAGTCAGTGCTGGCTGGCTCAACGCAAAAACACTGGGGGCACACGCGGTAGGGTAGTAAGTGGGCGTCTTATCAGCCTCTCATAACAAGTTGCAACGGTCCAACGCTTCACGTTGGAATAATTCGGTCAAGCCCTCACTATCGTTCTTTACTCGTGGCTGTCTGGGTCTTCTTCATCTGTATTAGGAACAACCAACTCTATTCAATATTCCCAGCACTTGATCTGTGGTAAATGTACGGCAAGGTCGAGTACGTAAAGTGCTTGGTGGTGACGTCATAGTGAATGGAAAAACAATCGGAATAAAGTCAATAAAACACTGAACTGAATAGTGTTCTGACAAAGCAAATGGCTGTGAGCATGGGCCAGACCATCCCCCAACTATGACGTTTATTGCTGGCTTTTTATCTCATGAACTAGGATCGTGAGAGTATAAAATGATATGCAAATGACCACACGTGAGGGGAAAGACCATTTTTTTCCTCATCACTGACTGGATGACCAGCCAGCGCTTTGTCTCGCTTGCAAAGATGGCGGCGCAACCTTCGACGAGCGTAGCAACCAAATCAACGTACTTACACAGCTGAGCGGGCTCTGCTAATCATTTTTGATAAAGATAATAATCTTTTATTCAGCGACTCACTCGAGCATGAAGGTGAGATGATGATAGTGATGGAATTGCCGGCCATATTCGTCAGTTATTGAGTCGTGCTGTGCGATCTCAAGAGTGTGTTCAGCTGACTGGTTACCAACGTCGAACGAGCTAGCCTAGTGTGTACTCTGCACTGCGTGCAAGTGGCCAGCGACGTGTTAGTCAGCGCGAGAGGGGAGCGCGGCCTGCTCGCGGCGTGACACGGGCAGCAGGAAAGGTAGGGGAAGAGGAGGAGTGAAAGAGAGGGTTGAAGTCCAGCAAGGGGGCGTGGTGGGGGGGGGGGGGGCGTGGTCGTGAACTGACCTGTCTGCATGAGGTGTGAGCTGTTGGATAGACTTCTAGACTGTTTACTTTCATTTACAGGTGTGTGACAATACAAACTTTATTTTCAACTTTTTTTTTGCTTTGTGTTCTTTTTTTGGATGTGAAGCTGTAGTGGTAAATACATATGTTTTTTGATTGTGCAAAAAAATCTATCCAAATCTAAATGCCTAAATATTTTTTTATGATCAAAATTAAAACAAAAGAAGCCCAGATTCAAAATCTCCATTCAATTTCCTTCAAAAATGATGGACATGGTGACATCCAGTGCTCGTTTACTCTATCACTAAGAATTATTGTCATCACAAAGGGCTTTCTTGGTTTAGTTTGCATAGGCTGGATCAGGAAATGTTGTCTACCGAACATTATGTTGGATCAAGAAACTTTGTGTAATGAACAGTCTAATACTGTTTGCTCCCTGAATGCTGCCTGTGTGGGTGCTGTGATAGGGCAACTCTTGGTGCGGCTGTGTATGGTGGAATCAGATCAAGCAATGTAGCACCAAGACGATGAGACAGCAAGCTAAAAAAAAAAAAAAAAAAAATTCTACAATGCCCAGAACATCCATCAATTTTAATGTTTTGCAAACATGGCTTTCTGCAAACATGGCTGTTCTGGAAGAGTAGTTATCTTTGGCAATGCCTTCACTGAAATAACTTTCATGGCTAAAGACTATGCTCAAATCATCATTCTAACCCCACTAAATCTTTATGCTGACAAATTCCTGTGGACAATTGATGGATAGGCCTCCACATGTGCAAAGAATGAGCACTCTTACTAGTTCACAACTGAGCAATCAGTGTTATCTGTAGCAGGCTATGTACATAGTGCTTTACATATGTAAGATAAGACCAGACATCATTGAACAACACAAAATTAATCTAGCAGCAGTGCAAAATACCAGACATCACTGAACAACACAAAATTAATCTAGCAACAGTGCAAAAAAATATATCACAAATGTAAGCCAAAACCATGATATGGATAATGACACACAAATAATCCATAGCAAAGCTTGTATCACACACATTCTGTACCATACACAGACACAAGACAGAGCAAAAAAACATACCACCCAACTCCATGAGATGATTCCATCCAATCGAAGAGCCAGAAAAATGAACTGCAAAATGTTCACTGAGCAAAATAGCTCCATCTGGAAACAAATGACATTGTACAAAATATGTACATGTGTCCAAGCACATCCCGTGATAATACTTGAAGGCAAGAATGAAATAACAAATAAACAGCACTATTTTTACCACTTTCTTCTACATTTATGTTTGCTGCATTTTCAACACCATAAATTGAATCTTCTTTTCCCTTGTTCTTCTGAACAACTGAATGCCATTAGATTTACAGCTGTGATAACATTAGATGCAAATATACAAACAAATGATAACATTAAGATGAAAAATACAAACAAACAACAAGACAGCAATGGTAGAGAAATGAATCCAACCCAACTATGATTCACATGAAAACTGGAGTCAAAACAAGTCTCAAAATTCAAATTCAATGCATGCAATAAAGAGATTAAAAGTACTTATTAATAAAAAAACAAAACTGGAATGTACACTTGGAGCTTTTTTTTTTACATGCACTCCCCCGGTCAATAACATTTCCTTTGTCTATATGTTCCATGCCAAATGCTGCAATGTACCTTACAAATAATTTTCCCCAGTTGTCATGACAGCAGTTGTATCTTTTTTTTCCTGCAATACTTTTTTCAAACCATCTTCCGCAATACCATCAACAGTGGCACACGGACAAAGGGGAGGTGAATAGGCTGAGTTCTGAACTGCACCTCGCAAACTCCATCAGCAATTTCATTGTAAGATACTATGCATCACAGCTTTTCATTGCGCCTGTAGGTCTAATCAAAGCCTAAACACAAGCTTTCACAATTTCTACCTTAAAAAGCATCTCCCAACACTAACCTCAAATGAACGTTCATTTTTCACAGCCCAGATGCAGATGCCAATGGAGATGACAGCCATGACGATGAGTGGAATGAAGACCAGGATCCAGGAGTGAGAGTCCATTTCCAGATTGTCACAAGCAAGGATCTCAAATATCAGGAGCAGCAGGTGCAGACCAGTGCACATCACCATAGCTTTGTACTGTGTGTAACTGTCTCCCTCTGCCCTGAAATGGCGATATTCACAATGAATGATTTTAGCCCCCACCCCCACCCACCCCTCCACACACACCTCTCTCCCCCACCACTTATATGAATCTCTCTGCTGTATTATCTCTGATTTTAATTTTTGATTAGAAGCAAGGAGCACTGAATACCACCACTCTGTCAATGTCATTCAAATCTACTGTTTCATTTTTTTTCACACACACACACACACACACACACACTCTCTCTCTCTCTCTCTCTCTCTCTCACATACACAGAGCTATCTCTCTCCTCTCTCTCTCTCTCACACACACACACACACACTCTCATACACACACACTCTCTCTCTCTCTCTCCCCCCCCCTCTCTCTCTCTCTCTCACACACACACACACACACACACACACACACACACACACACACACACACACACACACACACACACATACATGGACACACACGTGAACATACACATGAACACACACGTGAACACACACACACACACACACACACACACACACACACACACACACATACACACACACACACACACCATCAATAATATCTGACAGCAACTGGTGACCTCTTAACCAAATCTAGACTCTCTGTGTGAACCAGCAAACTAATAAACAAAGAAACTAAGCAAACAGATTCAAAAGATTTTGGTCAGAGACAAAATTAGAAAAAAGTACACATGATTATTTATTTTTTTAAAAAAAAAAAAGAAAAGAAAATTCATTTACCTATAATGGGGATGTTTCCACCAGATATAGCTTCCTACAATGGATCCACAAATGACAGCTAGTTTCCACAGCCAGATAGGAATGAAAAAACAACCCAATAGCTCCACTCAATGGTCTTGTCCAGCCGCAGTGCAAATAGCAAGGAAAACACCAGGAGACAGGAAAAAAACACTACGAATTTGCTGAAACACAGTCGGAAAATCTTCATGTTGTTCAATACTGGAACATAAGTACCACTGACATTAGTACAGGATATTGTAAATTACCAGTAAAGCCTACTATGATATAAATGAAAAGCAAAAGACTCAACCTAAACGTCTGTCAGTGCACAATAATAAAGTTCAGTTTTCTTCATGCTGTCTGATAAATTATGCAAAATAACAGAATCTGCTAATGCAGTAATCCATAGTTTGGACAAAGTAAACTCTATGTACAGTTTTCTTAACCAATCCCTATTTCACAATTTTACAACATACAATATATACGAGTGCAAGCTATAATACTGCACTCAAGTTGTGACGTTTGATTGTGACTGCTGTGCAGAAACAAATGTTGTTAAGCTACAAATAAGATTGGGAAAAGATTGTTTGCTGACACATCCTAACTTCTGGATTACTTCTTGAAAATCTGTATGTCCTGGCTTATAAACTCAAGATATGAATTATGCTTAATTCTGTGATTGATTCAAAGCCTGTAAGTGTCTATGCTATTGTGTATACCACAAAGAATTTCAAATTTTTGCCCACCACTGTAAGTTTCAAAGTGCAATATTTTTTCAATCTTTCCAATGTGTCTCTGGTCAAATTTGTTTTGATCTTTTACAGTGCTGGCTTATGATCAAATTTTCTGTACATCTGTTATGGCAAGATGTTTGAATGAGTACCTTCATCACTTTATGATATATTTCATTTTGAACATCAGTACATACATTTTTCTTTCTGTTTTCATTCTGTTTTAAATGAAATTATATACTTATGTCTTCTGAATCTATGCTAGAATCAGTTTCTATGTCACTGTCAGAATCTAATTTGTCACCCATACATGCTGTTTTTCTTTTCAGTTCTATGACACAATTGAAATTACTACAATCTGAACATAGTTTACACTTTTTGTTTTACCATACACCAGATATTTTATTTTCACTTTGTGCATCCATATCTTGTAAAGATAATTTCTCTGTCATCTTTTTGAATAACTTTGACATAATCACACACAAAGATCATATCTACTGCATCATTCATCATATAAAAAATTTAGGCCTGCAACACTGTTTTCCTGTGAAATGTCACTTTCTAAAGTTGTTAAGTATTTAAACACATGAGTAGTACAATCCAATAAGGTGCACCTCTGTTACTAAACAATTTTTCTAGTATGTCCAAAACAATCAATAGAATATTTGTCAGTGGAGTTCCTTGTTAAGTCAGAAAAGGGTTTTATGGATAAAGTTTCGACTCCAGGTTGCCTGTCATTTAGAATTTTAAATACTTGTATCACATCATCTCTAATTTTTCAAAATATTTAAAAATGGTAGGTCAAGCATCTTTATTTTCTATTCAATTCTTCTATCCTGTATACCACCAACAAAGCCTGCATACCACCAACAAGCTTTGTTGCCCTTTGTCCTGTGTGTTGTTTATCTTGCCTGAAGAAGACCTAAGAGGACAAAACGTGTCATGTTTTTGTCTTGTGATTCATTTGTTAATCTTTGGGCGGATACAGTGCCTGCTTTGCTTTTCATATAAAGAATGTCAAATCACTTTTCCATATTCCTGATATGTTATTATATGGTTTAGCAAATGTATCAATATAGATATAATGAGAAGTCCAAATACTCTGTACTTTTATTAATCATATACATATATATAAATCTTAAATAAATGTTAGCGAACCGCCCAGAGAATGTGGACAAATGAGTTGCAAGACAAAACACTATGCGTTTCAACCTCATAGGTCTTCTTCAGGCAAGATACAAACAAACAGGGCAACGAAAATTCACTTACTTCCATTGTTTCAAATTCAGCGCAAGGGAGGTGCTGAATGAGGATTTCATTGTAAGATACTATGCATCACAGCTTTTCATTACGCCTGTAGGTCTTATCAGCTCATTCAACGCATTCCTTGCGCTGAACTCTGAAGCGATCAAAGCTAAGTGAATTTTCGTTGTCTTATTTGTTTGTATCTTGCCTGAAGAAGATCTAAAAGGTCAAAATGCATAGTGTTTTCTCTTGTGTCTTGCTTGCCCATGTTTCTCTGGGCGTTTTTCTAACATTTATTTAAGATTTGTCAAATTTTAAATCCCCATCAGAAACAACTCTGTGGTCTTTATTATATGAAGTATGGACATTTGCTGGCATTACATCAACTCTATATCTGACAATTTCATTGTATAGTCCTTGCAAGGATTTCCTTGTGTGTGTGTGTTGTGTGTGTGTGTGTGTGTGTGTGTGTGTGTGTGTGTGTGTATGCGTGCATGTGTGTGCTCACAAGCACCTTTTCACTCATCTGCATTAAAATACAGATTTCAAGATTTTTGTGTCATCAGCAAACATTTTTTTTTTTTTTTTTTTACAGGAACTAGAGACCATTTGTAGTAAATCTTCATCAAAATTGTAAACAGAATGGGCTCAAGGAGCACACTCCCCTTATGGAATACCTAAAAGAACTTCTGAGGAGTATGTGTTCCTAACTCTGACGTTATGAGGGTTTTCTTTTTTTTTTTTTTTTTTTTTTTTTTTTTTTTTTTTTTTTTTTTTTTTTTTTTTTTTTTTTTTTTTTTTTTTTTGGGGGGGGGGGGGGGGGGGGGGGGGGGGGGGGGGGGGGGGGGGGGGGGGGGGGGGGGGGGGGGGGGGGTAAGAAGTCTGAGACACGTTAAATACTGCCAATTATTCCTTGTGATTGGCTTCTTATCTTGAAAAATAAAGACAGAAAAAAAAATAGAGTCGTTTGTGCTTGACGGAGTCAAAAGCCTTTCGAGCATCTATAATCAGAATTATGCTAATGATCATCAAAATCGGATCATGGTCAGCCTACCAGTGAATACAAGTATCCAATCATGTTACCATAACTGTTATGGTCACCAATCGAATTCGATTCTACACGAGATTAAAAATTGTCACTGGATTATTTGTAGTTATCAGGCGATTTAATTACAATATTATGCAAACACTTATAATAAATCAAATTAATACCTGGGGTTGAAATCTTGGAAAAGATTTTTTTCAAATTCATTCTGAAACGGAATACACGACTCGCTGTAAGAAAAAAAAAAAAGAGATTGTATGTACTATCACAGAACTTTATCTTCGATCATGTTTACATCTTCCCAGAATTCCCTCGTTTACAGTCGTCCCCTCATATCTTTAAAAAAAAAAAAAGTTTTTTTTTTTCCAAAATATTGCATCAAATGTTTTTCATAGAAAAAATTTACTTATCTTATACACTTCTTTTTTATTTGTTTATCATTTTAATGGGTAAAGTGCATTTTGTTAATGTTTTTAATATTGTTGCTGGCTGTTAGTTTTTTTTTTTTCTCTTTACCAAAATCTGCTGTATCTTTCTAAATAAGCCCAAACAAACGATTAGAGAAAAGCATGTGAACCATCTTGATCTTGATTGGAACAAAGCAGATACCAATCTATTGCTAGCTTAACTGCGGTGGGAGGGGGAGTGCGCGGAGTCTTAGTTGCGACGGTTGACCATTTCTCTAAATGTTTTGGTTGATATGACACAGTGGTTTTGTCATGATGATCCCAGCCATGTATATTTTGCACAAAGAATGAATGTTTGTTCCTCTCTCTCTCTCTCTCTCTCTCTCTCTCTCTCTCTCTCTCTCTCTCTCTCTCTCTCTCTCTGTGCGTGCGTGCGTGCGTGCGTGTGTGTGTGTGTTTGTGCATTTTAAAGTCTCTGCCGTTTTTGATAGATTAAACATATTGCAAGTCATACTGTGTTCTTTGCGTGAACAAATCCCGTTTGACTTTTCAAGCCTTCCAGGAACAGACTTACCCAAAGGCATGGCACTAGTCCCTCAACCACATTGTACATTCAAATCAGGCGAAGCTCTTTCCGTCGCTGTTGTAGAAATGGGAGGTTGAGGTATCCAAGTGTGGTAGAGATGCATCCCGATCCACAGAGCGATAGTCTCGGGTAATGAAGGAGGCTGTCCTGTTCTGCACACGTTCAAGCTTATCTATCATTTTTAAACTGACTGTCACACGCAGTGGCACTATACTCTATCATGCTCCTAACTTACGAGAAGTACGCTGTGCGGCAATATTTCTGAGGGCGATAATTTAGGTTACACTGCAGAAAACCTGAACTGTACTTTGCTGTATCTGCTGGCGATGTTAGGGAAATAAGCATGCCTCTTTGAGGTCGTCAGAGGTCTGTGCTTGTTGTAGAATACTACCTTCCAGACTTTGTTGTTCTCTTTCTGATATCCGATATATAACCTTTTTTTTTTCCCGTTGAATCTCATGCTTCACTCGTCCGCCCAGCCTTCTTAAATTTTACAAGTTAAAATGATCTGATCTTATTGTGAGTTTGTTTTATTCCGTCTTAAACGTGATGTGGCTTTTTAAATCAGTTAAGTAGTTTGGAAAGTAGCGTGCTAAATAAAGCCATAGCAATATGATCACGGACATTATCTCACACATACACACACGCGCGCGCGCACACACACACACACACACACACACACACACACACACACACACACACACACACACACACACACACACACACACACACACACACACACACACACACACACACACAGAGTGAATTTACAGCCAGCTTTTTACTATCACTTTTGACAACTTGCTGTATCTGCCCTCAAAATATATAGATGTGTTTTTGTCATGTTGACAGAGAAACTTCTCTTTAACGTGATAACATGTGCCTGTGATGGGAGGATACTTAAAGATACGGGGTTGAACACACAGAGAGAGACAGATAGAGATAGAGACAGAGAGAGACACAGACAGACAGACAGACAGACAGACAGGCAGACAGACAGAGGAAAGCAAAGACTTTGAGAAAGACCAACACAGATTCTGAGACCCCAGAGAGAGGAAGAGTCAAAGAATGAGACGACAGACAAAATACTGGCCAAGTCATCGTCTTGTTCATTTATCCGCGCTTAATCTAATCCAGGTCAAGAGAGAACTCTTCACGCATGGTGCAGAGACAGGAACTGATATCTTATTAACTGCCACCTGCAAGAAAACCTGGCACACTGGCAAGTAGCTCATGACTTAGCCATGGATCAATCACTATTCGTCATCAAAGGAATTCTCCAGCAGCCGGTACTACCGCGCCGTCATTTTGATCAGCAACGCCAACAAAACAATGCTCAAAATCATATTTGTATAGATTACATCCACAAGCACATACTAATCTTGCCAAAGAGCAGGTCGGATTCCGCAAAGGCAGAAAGAACATAGGTCCTATTGAACTGCAGACCTTTAACTCGCATACTCAAAAGCGATATCTTGGACTAGATCTGTGACATGAAAAGAGGGTTTAAAACGGCATGAGAAGAAGGAAGAACAATCACAGAATTATGAACAGGAGAGTTGGTCAAGAAATGACTAGTGTACAGAAAAACTGGATCAAACAACACTGTGAGGTTACTAAGAAAAATATTGACAACACAATAAGCACGAGAATTGATCAAGAATGAACAATGCAAAGAAAAGCAGCTGGATCAAATAACTTTCTGAGGTTATTGAGAAAAAAAACTAGGCCAACAATGACACAAAGAAGCTTTTAAGATTGTCAGACTTCATCAGAAAGAAACAAAATTGATCAAGAAAGGCTTCCCCCTATCCGCCCGCCACCCGGGGACCCGCCTGGTTGGGGGTGGTCGCCCCTGCTACATTGTCTCTGCCCTGCCAGACTGCTAGCAGCATGACCTGATTTATTTACCGGCTGACTTGTTTATTCACGCGTCCCCGTGTGTGTGTGTGTGTGTGTGTGTGTGTGTGTGTGTGACGCACGGACATTCAAGGGACATAATTTCTCCCCCCCCCCCCCCCCCTCGTCGATATTTTGGGAGTTTATGATGTGTGTTTCATTTTATTTTATTTTGTGTGTGTGTGTGTGTGTGTGTGTTTTGGTCGAGTTATTGTAGGTAGATTATCGACCAAAGAGGGTACAGTTTGTGCTTATATTTGGCCGTATCTATTTTTGTGATTGTTGTAGTTTGTGGTTTTGATGTTTTATTGATGATTGGCTGATGAGTTATTGGAGATTGGTGTTTGGATATGGTTAGGTCCATATTTGGTCTTGGGTATAGGTTGTTAGTGATTATTGATTTATGATTGGAGGAATTGGTGGTTTGGAGTCTGTGCCGATACACAGTGTTCCTATGTTTAGAGGTGTGGTCTTGGTATTTTGGGTGACTGATTGTTGATCGGTCTTTGAGCAAGTTAGTGGTTTTGAGTTTGTATACGATTGTCGATATTCATGCCCTTATCTGGAGTCGTGTCGTGTCGTTCCCTGGGCAACCTATAGACGATTGGTTGCAGTCAGGGTGTGGCCTTGTCAGTTTCATGGTGTCTGTCACCTCTAGGTGTCGTCTGTCTTTTTGACTATCTAGTTCAGTTGTTTGCGACTCCTGGCTCGAGACGGAGGTCTGATCCAGTGTCTGGTGAGGCAGTTTTGCCACTTGGTTTAGTGGGCTGCCTGGAAGTCCATCGGCGGGTCCTGGTGACAGGTCGGAGTTCCTTGGAGAAGTATTCGGTGTTTCGGTGTCTGCCTACGCTTTTCAAGGAGCGCAGGTTTCCCCGGCCTGGTGCTGCTTTGGCGGGGTGTTCGTCTTGTGTCGTATTCGTCGTCATCGTAACTCCAGGCGAGAAGCGAGGGGCAGGCTGTTCGTTAAAGAAGGGAGTGCAGGTAGATGATTTGGGGTTCAAATGTGTTGAAGTGTGATTTAGTTTAGTGTGAAAATAATAATAATAATAATAATAATAATATAGAGGATTTACGGAGCCGTAAATCGCGCTGGCTTGTAGTTAAGGGGGGAAGGAGTGAGAGGGAGGTGTCGTGAGAGGTTATTGTCATCCGCGCGCGCGCGCGCGTCGAATGTCGGTATGCGCGGGGGTTGTGTTTTTATTATATTGGGGGTTTTTTTTTTTTGTTTTTTTTGGGGGGGTGATTATTGCAAGTTGAAATTGATTAGGCGTATGCTTAATCACGTATGGCCCAGCAGGGGGGCGCCCCTCCCGTCGCTCTGCTTTTATTAGTATGTTTGGGTTTGCGTTACTAGTTCAGCGGCGGCGAGCGCTTCCGCTCTCCGGTGTTGTTGCTGGTGTTGAATTATGTGGCATTTCTTATATGCCATTAAAGGAGAAAAAAAAGAAAAGAAAACAGTAATTCATATATGCATTATGTGGTTTTATTTGGGTATATACTATTTGATGTATATGTTAATTGGGATGTGATAATATCATGTTGGTAGGGTGGCATGTGAAGGATGGTTTGTCATATGGATAGTATTATTAATTGATTTTGTTTGATTTTGATATTGTAGAATAAGGAGAAAGTTAAGTGTTTATAATTGGAAGTTAATAACTGTTTTTGTGCATTTTTTTTTCTGGATATTGTTTTTTGCTCCTCCTCCTTCTTGCTGATTCTGCTTTGCTGAGGGCACTGTGTTACGCTTTCAGGTCTTTCCCAGAGCTTCTCTGACCCGAGGCAGAGGCAGCCTTACGGTGCGTTCAAGGTGGTCCTTCTCGCACTCAAGGTCGTTCATCGGCTGAAATTGGTTGCTGAGAATTTGTGTAGTACTTCTCCAGATCTGCAGCACACAAATCTAACAAATCATTGTACTTATCAGTGTCGTTTACAGGTATTCCACAAATTTCTTCTCATCTTTGAGCAGTTCAGGCTTCAAGTGGTGGCATTCTCTATATAGCTTTCTTGATCTGTTCTGTAGGACACGCTGCAAACTGTGTATACTGTACTTTTCTGTGTCTTCTCTCCACCATCACCACAAACTCAGCTTCTGTAGCCTGTTAGTGCCATTTTTATAGAAAAGGAAAGACGCCAAGTTCAGATATAGAGGCAATCGGCGGAAGACGGCCGGATCTGCATGAATGCTCTTTTGACCTTCCTTCAGTCCTTTGCGCCGCCGCACATCGTATGAACGAAGTAAGCCTTAATTAATCCGTTTGTTGAGATTCTTCTTTTTCTTTCGGATGTTGTCCATCTCGCGCTGGCGTCTGGGTTTTTGAGGAGGTGAACCAAGTATTGGTTGTTTCGCTCCATCTAGGCGTGTTGCATTTTTGCTTTTTTTCCTATCAGCGAATCCAGTGTTGGGACCTATCTTTTCATTCAATTTCTCCCATTCCACTGTTGTACTTCCAGGTGTAAAGTTGAGTGTGTAGTGTCGAGAGCTTTTACAAAAGTGTCTGTCAGGGTGTGTTTGGCACTGTTATGTGGTTTGAAAGGCGAACCGACGAGTTTATCTGCAGAGCGCTGCTGTTCATATATACAGCGTTTTTTTGGTTATGTGGATTTTCATAAAACGCGCACAAGAGAAAATTCAGCTTGGTCATAAATCATAGTCCTTTCAATCTTTTTTTTTTTTTTTCTGGCGCTGCCGGGATTCGAACCAGCAACGTTTGAATATGCAGTGTCGCGATCAAATTCGTTGCTTGGTCAAATCCGTTGCTGGTATACCAATTTAGCCAAAACTGACGTTGCTGGTATACGTAGGGGGATTAGTTTTTTTGTTTGTTTGTTTGTTTGTTTGTTTTTTTAAAGGTGCAGACCCCTCTGAAGTGTCGCGGGCAACATGGTCTCAGAATACTCATTGTGGAGACCTGTCCGACGGTGGTGAAGAGGATCCAGGAAAAAAAAAGAGTAGGAAGGAGCTGATTGCATGTAAAAGTTTGATATGAACGTACGTGTGTTTGTCGGTACTTCAAAGGCAGAGCTAACCTAGTTGATATCCCAATGGGACAACCAGTATTGAATAAAAGTAGTACCAGGAGTGGCGGTCAATCTTATGCCATACCTGCATCAAATATTGACAGCCATCTACATTCTTTTTATCCTAGTTCTGTACGGCTGTGGAACTCGCTGCCGGGTGCCACCAAGATTGCCACCAATGCAGTCTCATTCAAGAATCAAATTAATACGACAGTCTTGAGATCTGCATATTGACTGATTTTTCTGTTTTAACCTGCCCAGATATTTTATGGTTACCTGGGCCTGAATCTGGCCATTGCTTTTAACTTTTTGAATATCGTGTGCGACTCCTTGTTGCCAGATTTCGCTCCAGGGGCCAACAGGCCGAGTCGCACTTTATTTTTATTTTATTTCCTTTTATTTTACTTTTTAAATGCGCACTGGTGACCTACTCGTTTTTGAGTGAACCAGTATTTTAGGAAGAAGAAGAAGAAGTGTTTAAATAATGTAATTATTGCATGGGGAAAACGGGTAAAAATGTTTGATAATTATCAAACAATGAGTAGGCTATCAAACCTATGAACATACATATGTGCGTGCGTCAGTACATATGTGTGCGTGCGTGTGTGTGTGTGTGTGTGTGTGCACACGCATGTGTGTGTGTGTGTGTGTGGGGGGGGGGTGCTGCGTATGTCTAGCTATCTATGTACAAATGCATATTTATATCTGCAGGGGTGGGAGCAAAAAAAATCACAGCTATACTGAAAAGGCAGGGGGTCCAGGGGGCCGCTTTAGGCCCCCGGTGGGGTGCAGGGGCAAAGCCCTGGTTGGAAGTCTGGGGGGCAACGCCCCACAGATGCTGAAGAAAATTTGTCTTGCCAAGGCACTTTTCTGGCCTCATCTTGAAAACAACTTTAATGATTAACTTCTATACAAAAAGACTCCAAATATGACAAAATATGATGACTTACGGCTTAAATATCAAATTGAAAATGTTATGCCAAGTACTTAGAATACATCTTAAATTCAGTAAACCATCAAAACAAAGTTGGATGCAATGTATAAATATTACTCGTGAGTGATGTTAATAGAAGACAGTGGCCCAATTTCAATCACTTGATTTATAAGTTCAAGAATGAGGATTCCTGGTTTGGTTTTTTTTTTTTTTTTTTTTTTTTTGGGGGGGGGGGGGGGGGGGGGGGGTAATCTTACATGGCTTAAATTCAGCAGAGAGTCAATGTCTGCACCAGCACTGGATTGGAACAAACACTGAGCAAAATCAAAAGCTGCAGTGGGCCAAGTCTTATAACAGAAATCAGTGGCTGGTGGCACTGGGGCATCTGAAAAATGAAAGTCAGTGGTAAGAGTGGATGAACCTGGAAGCAATAAATCAGTAACCCCAACTGAACAAATCTTGAGAAGAAAATCAGTGGCTGCAATGAGTAAACTTGAAAAAGTCTATCAGCTAAAGCAGCAAGGTGAGTATGGAACTGGAAATTAGTGACTGCAGTGAGGCGAATCACGGTAACATAAGTGACAACAGTGGAGTCAGCTTTTCAGTGACTACAGTGGGGTGACTCTTGGAAACTGAAGTCAGTGGAATTTTTTTTTTTTTTTTTTTTTTTTTGAACTAGTCTTGGAAACAGAGTCAGTGACTGCAGCAAGGTCAGTCTTGAAAGCTAGAAGCTGCAGTGGGTTAAGTTCTGAAAGTGGAAATCAATAACAGCAGAGAGACAAGTCTTGGAAATGAAAATCAATTGATTATGTCCAATTGTTGTCTGTTCCTTAGGTTGTGTTTTTTGGTGGTTTTTTTTTACTTCTTTACAAAGAAACTTCTTATGTCTGCGGGAGTGGCTTTCCGTTTCATTGGCTGACTCTGTCTGGGAGACACCGGAGCCATTACTGAAGCAGCAGCAGAAGGGGGGTTGATGTATGTTTCAGCGCATCCAATCTCTCCACTTGGATGTTTCATCTCCTGGGAATGCACTTCGATCAACTTTTTTCCATTTGACCTGTATACAAGCTTTCGACTGCACAATATACATCAAGCAGCGTCCACTTCATTTGTTTTCCGCAGCCATTTGCAGAACGGACGATTCAGTTCGTCCATCTCATCCATCCACCGTAAAGCACTTTTTTTTTTCTTTCTGTTTCTGTTTTACAGAGTTCATACAGGTCTACACTGGTTTCTGTGAACCGGTTTCTGTTTTACAGAGTTCATACAGGTCTACACTGGTTTCTGTGAACCAGTTTCTGTTTTACAGAGTTCATGCAGGTCTACACTGATTTCTGTGAACCGGTTTCTGTTTTACAGAGTTCATACAGGTCTACACTGGTTTCTGTGAACCAGTTTCTGTTTTACAGAGTTCATACAGGTCTACACTGATTTCTGTGAACCGGTTTCTGTTTTACAGAGTTCATACAGGTCTACACTGGTTTCTGTGAACCAGTTTCTGTTTTACAGAGTTCATACAGGTCTACACTGGTTTCTGTGAACCAGTTTCTGTTTTACAGAGTTCATGCAGGTCTACACTGATTTCTGTGAACCGGCTTCTGTTTTACAGAGTTCATACAGGTCTACACTGATTTCTGTGAACCGGCTTCTGTTTTACAGAGTTCATACAGGTCTACACTGGTTTCTGTGAACCGGCTTCTGTTTTACAGAGTTCATACAGGTCTACACTGGTTTCTGTGAACCAGTTTCTGTTTTACAGAGTTCATACAGGTCTACACTGATTTCTGTGAGCCGGTTTTCTGTTTTACAGAGTTCATACAGTCTACACTGGTTTCTGTGAACCAGTTTCTGTTTTACAGAGTTCATACAGGTCTACACTGATTTCTGTGAACCGGTTTCTGTTTTACAGAGTTCATACAGGTCTACACTGGTTTCTGTGAACCAGTTTCTGTTTTACAGAGTTCATACAGGTCTACACTGGTTTCTGTGAACCAGTTTCTGATTTACACAGTTCATGCAGGTCTACACTGATTTCTGTGAACCGGCTTCTGTTTTACAGAGTTCATACAGACCTACAATATTTCTGTGTATTACAGGTCTGCACCAGTGACTGTTAAGGCCTAATACATGTATCATACAAGTCTACATTCACTTCTGTTATACAGGTGATGTGCAAATCAACACAAATGTCTGACTTTAACAAGTGTTTTGCATGTGTACATCAGTTTCTGTTTTTACATTTATCTTAATGTATCTTACCAGTCTGCTCCACTTTTTTTTTTTTTGGGGGGGGGGGGGGGGGGGGGGGAGGAGAGAGGGGGGTTACAGGTTCACACCAATTTCTTTGTTTTGCAGGTATCACACAAATTTCCAATCAGTTTCAATGTTTTACATGTATCGTACAGGCTTACACCAGTTTCCATGTTAAAGTTGCGGCTTCACACCAAAAATTAACGTGCCAAAGCCTTGCTTAAGGAGATGAGCAGTTACAGGTAGGCACAATTTATATTGTTTTGAGAAGTTGTTGTCTGAAAGTTGATTTACCATCTTCTCTTTCATATGCTCAAGGTACATGCCAGGTGGGGTTCCAAGCAGGCAGAAAAAAAAGCGAAAGGAATGGTACTACTTCATGGAAAGCACCACCAGGTGCAAAGAGAGGGTCATGGGAGAGTGTGTGAAGGCCTGAAGTGTGATGTCAGCATGCTGCGTGGGGTGTACAGTAGAAGGGGGAGTGGATGTAGCAAGTCTCTTGAACTGTCAATGTATGTACGTTTTCTTCCGGTGTGCAGGTGATCAACAAGCTGTAAATAAGTTTTTAGGCCGGGATATGTTCATGTGTGTGTGTGTGTGTGTGTGTGTGTGTGTGTGTGTGTGTGTGTGTGTGTGGCGGTTCTGATGGTGATGGTGGCAGAAGTGTGTGTGTGTGTGTGTGTTCGTTCGTTCGTTCGTTCTTTGTTTTTTTACACCATAAGTGATATTAGACCAAAGAGTGCGTGGGTGAGTGCTTTTGTGTGTGTGTGTGTGTGTGTGTGTGTGTGTGTGTGTGTGTGTGTGTGTGTGATATGGTGATGGTGGCAGAAATGTGTGTGTGTGTGTGTGTGTGTGTGTGTGTGTGTTAATGTGTGTGTGGTATTGAGTGTGCATTTCCCTATGTCTCTCCCCCACCTCCCACATCCCACTGCACCCTTTTCTCACCTAGTCCCTCTTGCCCTTTTCCACCTCCCCCTCCCCCCCTCCCCACCCTACCCCACCCCTGCCCCGCTGCTCCTCTTTTTCCTTCCTGTCTCCCATCAACAACTCCAGCACTCTTTTGACCATTTCAAAAATTTTAATGTAAACTGTTGTTCATCACATACACAACACACACACACACACACACACACACAGAAAAGCACTGACTTCGGCAAAGAATAATTTTCATCATTTCTAGGTGAAACAAAATCATTCAAGATTCAATATTCACTTACACACATACTTCATTCTCTTTTTGTATATCACTCTCTTTTTTTTCACAAAAATAAATAAATAAATAAATAGACAGATAAACACATCATTCAAGATTCAATATTCACTTATACACATACTTCATTCTCTTTTTGTATATCACTCTCTCTTTTTTTCACACAAATAAATAAATAAATAGACGGATAAACACATTCCACTTCCTTTTTCATAACCCATTTTCATCATATTTGCCAAGTTATATCACTACTAAGTAAATGATAATCAATGAAATATATCTGGTTCAAGAATAAGTAAATCAATCAATCAATCAATCAATAAAAAGCGCCCCAATGGCAACTAACACTGTAGGATACGTGCTAACTCCCAACCCCACAGTGTTTACAACAGCACTATCCTAGCCCTACAAGTAAGATGTAAAAATGGGGCAAGTTTGCATGGCATGAAAAGATTTATCTCTACAAACAACTGGATGTGAACCTTATTCTTCAGTGTAAAAAACGATCAACCTGATTCATACAAAATCTATTTACATACATATCTCATTCTCTCTTTTCAGTTATAGTTCTCATTATTTCTGGGTTTAAAAAAAATCAGCATCCTTAGACAGCATTCAAATTATCATTTTCTTGATTTAAAGCAAACCAGTTTCCATATTTTATATAAAAAAAAAAAAAAAAAAAAGCCTGACTGCATTACTTTCATTTCTCTCTACATATCTTTTCTTCACTCATTCATTGCACATTATCTGTAGCATCTCTCAGTCACGTCAATGGCACAAAACTGTTCTGATCATATTACCAATTTTAATCCAGTTAGTAAGTTGCTGAGTTATTTCATGACTAAGTAAACAAAATTCAGTGAAATATATCTGGTTTAAGAATGAATAAAATTACGGAACAAATGAATACATAAATCAAATACAGCGCCCTAATGGCATCTAACACTGCAGGGTACGCATTAACTGCCCACCCCACAGTGTTTACAACAGCACTAGCCAAGCCTACAAAGTATGGAGTACAGATGGGGTCAGTGTAATAATATTTACAAGAAGTAATGTAGAAATCCATTCTAATGATCAAGAAATATCTATTAGTCAGATCTTGACCAGACTATGTCATGGTCATCTACACACTGTTCATCACGCTCGGAGGTGTCCATAGCATCATCAACAAAGTAAGTGTCCGCCTTCCCTCCTTCACACTCATTCCGCCGTTCCTGCTCTAGGAAGGCAAATGTCCTGCCGTAATGAGCTTTGCGCTCCAACCAAGAAGCAATCAGTGTCATGTCCACATTACGACAGAAGGTTCCACTTTGCGAGAGCAGGTGCCTGCAGGTGCAGGAGGTGCGTCCAGCAGGGAAGTTGCCGATACAACAGAAGATCCCTGCCTGGACACACTCACACTGAGTGTCACAGATCCCTCCCATACACCTGCACCCACTGTGGGCCGCCGCGCTCTCTATGTCCATGAGCTCGAGCAGGTCGACTCCGCGTTCGTGTGGATTGGGGGCGCCTTCATCTTCCAGCCCGGGATCCAGAAGGTAGCGACGGCACGGCAAGTCCAACACTGGAAGCTTGTACCGCGTGTCCTTCTCTTTGCTCAGGGCCTCCGTCCCGACATGGAAGGCGCTGTAGTCCATGCCTGCAACAGACCAGTATCTTGAGTTCGTTTTCATGCTTCATTCCACTGCAATGAAGTAATTGTTTTGCTCTCTTACATTTTCTCTTTATTCCCAAGACAAAAGAATCACCGCAATAAACTAGGTTATGAAATCCTTTACTTGCTTATAGATTAGAAACTGTATAAACGCATTCAAGCTAATAATCCAAAAACGAGTTCAGTTGTTTCGCCTGTAATTTCTTTTAAATCAAAACTCTTCCACTAACTGTCTCTGGACGGAATGGAACAGTGAAATAAAGCTACCTTTAGGTGGGGGGGGGGGGGGGGGGGGGGGGGAGGAAATCAATCTAATCTTCTGCAGTGAACTCTGGGGAACACAGAGCTTAAACATCCAGCTCTAAAGCTGCCGTGTGTGCCACCTGACTGAAAAGAGGACTCAGGCCAAGGGAAAGAAACGCCCAGACTGGGAGTGTACTGTGTACATCAAACATCCAACTTTAAGACTGCTGTATGTACACAGGCTGGCTCAGAAGAAGACTGGGGCCAAGGTACAGTGGGGCAGACCAAAGGTGTGTTGTATTACTTCATCGTCACAACAGATTTCTCTGTGGAAAATTTAGGATGCTTTCCCATGGCAGAGTGTATCATTAAAGTATGATACTGGGTTAGGGGGAGGGGGTTAATGGCAAATGTTTCACTTTCCCTATCAAAGTGAATTTCCTTCAGAAATCAGCTAGGGATGACTCCCTTCATGCTATAGTTTTGCGTGTGTGTGTGTGCAATGTGCACTCCACAGTTTCACTGAAAGGGCATTTTGTGGAACATATAGCATGTAAAAATTTATTTGGGGGGGGGGGGGGGGGGGGGGGGGGGGGGGGGCAGCGGTGGTCATCAAGGTTGACTGTATGTTTGAACATGATAGAATTCTATGTGTACAATGTTCCTTTCTAACAAATAAACTGCTGACATGAATTACAAATTCCAGCATCAACAACACTATTTAAAGTACAGGTGCAGAACAATAGATATGTAAACACATTAAGACAGAAAAAACATATCAACATGTCATTATTAATAAAAGACAGAATCAACAAAATACAAAACAGTAAACAACATAGTCAACACAATAAAAAAAAATGATAAACAAGAATACAAACAAACAACATAACATGATCAATATCACTTATGTACAACAACTCAGATCAGTTGTGATGATCCTCAATGTAGAGTGAAGAAGCATACATGTATCTACACACAAACCACAACACCACCAATCATCATCGATATGAATGAACCAGACAGTGACTGAATGTTTTGTCGTTCAGCCAATCCACTACACTCATCAAAAAGCTGTTGAATGGAGCAGGAGCCAGGGGGGAGGGGATATATCGAACCAACACATCTTGATTCATTGCTAGGAATGTTTCAACGTGAGACTGAAGGCGGAAATTGAAGCAAACTTTAAATAAAAAAAGTTACTGGTTCCACTGGACAATACAGACAAGATTACAGGTCAATCCTGTTTGTCTAGTTTGTTCAGGACAACCAGTAACTTTCCTTTTTTCAAATTGCTAAGATTTCTAACCTTGTTGATTTCTTTTGTGTTTATAGAGATATCAATTTCCAATAAGGTTGTACTTTTATTTACTTTGATGATTACTTTTTCTTCTCATCATATTTCGAGTTCACATGTGTATTTGTATACAGATGATTCATAAGGCTGATGTCATCTTTATTTGACATTGATGATTATATAGAATTATTTGACGATTATTGGTGTTTTTTCTTTGTATATATTTGGTGTTTATATATCCACAATCTTTACAGACATTACACATGATCATAGACAGGGGAGTTCCTGATAGCCACCAACCCATCCTTTCCTTCTTCCTTCCCCTCCCCTTGGCCAAAAAGCAAATCCTACGAAAACCCTGAAAGGCCTCACAAGACATATACACATACAAACCCACCCTGCTCACTTTCCTCCTCCCCCTCCCCTCCCACTTAAAAAAAAATGTCATGAGGAGCTACCCCTCATTCCCTTGCCACTCATATTCCATCTTTTGCTCACAACTCCACCCCCCCCCCCCCCCCCCCCCCCCCCCCTTCAACATCACCCCACTACCCGCCCTCTTCTCCCTTCTATCATCCTCTCCGATTTTGTGTGTGTGTGTGTGTGTGTGTGTGTGTGTGTGTGTGTGTGAGTACAACACTATGTAATCTGACAGTAAATGGTTTCAGTCAGTCAGTCAGTGTGTGTGTGTGTGCGCGCGCTTTATCTGGAAAATGAGAATAGCTTTAACTGACTCTTTGCAGTGTTATACTTCATACAGTTAACGTTCCAGCGCTGCACTTTGCAGAAAGTGTTATACTTCATACAGTTATCTTTCTAAAACTGCACTTTGCAGCAAGTGTTACACTTTATACAGTTCTCTTTCTTGTGCTGCATGACAAAATTGCAGACTTTGAAGTCTGATGATTTATGATCAGCTGGTTTGAAAAACAGGGACCTGGAATTTTTAAAAAGGAGTTATTAGTTCCACAAGACAATTCTGACAGACACAGGACAAAACACGATTCATTTCGACCCCATAGGTCTTCTTCAGGCAAAACAAACAACATTTAGGAGAATGAAAACAAAAAACAAGCAACAACTTATCTTCTAATATTTGGCACAAAATGGGTGTTGAAGAGAAATGGTTGCTTGTTCTTCATTTTCATCGTCTTAACTGTTTTCTGATTTGCCTGAAGAAAACCTAGGAGGTTAAAATGTATTGTGTTTTGTCCTGTAATCTGTTTGTCTGGATTGTCTTGAGGAACAAAGAACTTTTCCTTTCAAAATTTGCTTCAATTTCCGCCTTCAGTAACCTCGCTTTGAAAGAAACTGACAAGAAAAAAAAGAAGGAAAACAAAACAAAACAAAACAGAAACAAAAACACAGAGTCTCCACACTGGAAACATGGTTTTTAACAATCCAAAATATAATAGACTGGCTGTCAAATTTTCTGTGTCTATGACTGTTTCTAACCTATCACATGGCACTGTGCCAAAGATAAAACCATCCATTTACTGTAACATGCCAAAAAACTGAGCAAAGAGTTTTTTTTTCCCCTTAATGCACATGCAAACTGCAATCAAAGAGAAATTACACGGGCAAAAAAAAATGGGACCATTTACTTGCACACAGGTCTTCCTTGTGTGTCATAAGCACTTTCTGACAGCATTGATTTGAAAGACAAGTATGAGTCTGCTCTTTCCTTTCACATGCGGAATATAAGCAATTCTCATTCTGAATGGTATCAAATCAGTGATACCTGAAGGATTCCATACTGAATGTGTAAATGTGACTGAAGAAACATTACTCTTACAAAAAAAAAAAAAATCCCAACTCTTCCAAAGCATGACCTTCAATGATTTCCTGAAAGCTTTGGTTTAAAAAACCATGCTTTCAAGTGTTCAATTCAGATTCTGTCATCTGTTTGATCTCATCTTTCTCTAATTTTCTTTCTTAAATTTTCTCCCCTCCCCCTTTTTTTTTTCCTCCCCTCAGTCTTAAGGTCATGAGTGCAAATTGCACTAAAGGGTTTAGAAACAGTCATATAATTTGCCTTAAATATGAAAGTAATAGTCTGCAACCCAAACTAACTAAGCATATCAGGTGCAATTACACATTCTTTACCTTATGTTTGTGCACACCACAGACGGGACATGTGTCATTCATTGAAAGGGCATTTTGCGGAACATGTAGCATTAACAATTCAATATTTTCAGGTCATGGTTGACAGTATGTTAGAAAATGATAGAATTCTATGTGTACAATATTTCTTTTTAACAAAATAAACTGCCATCATAAATTACAAATTCCTGCCTCAACAATACAATCTAAAGTACAGATGCAGAACAATAGATATGCAAACACACTAAGACAGAAAAAAAAAACATATGAACAAGTCACTAATAAAAGACAGAATCAACAAATTAAAAATTGATAAAGGACAGAACAAAAAAATAAAAAAAATAATAAACAAAAAGAGAAACAAATAACATAACATTATCAATATCATTTATGCACAACACTCAGATTATGATGATCAGCAATGTAGAGTGAAGAAGCATACATGTATCTATACACAAACCACAACAACACCAATCATCATCGATATGAACGAACCAGACAGTGACTGAATGTTTTGTCGTTCAGCCAGTCTACTAAACTCATCAAAAAGCTGTTGAATGGAGCATGAGCCGGGGGGAAGGGGATATATTGAACCAACGCATCCTTGATTCTTTGCCAGGAATGTTTCAGAGTTGAAGGCAAAAACTGAACCCAATTTCAAAAAGAAAATTTACTGGTTCCATCGGACAAACTAGACAAACAGATTACATGTAAATTCTGTAATCTGTTTGTCCAGTTTGTTCAGCACAACCAGTACATCAATTTTCTTTTTCAAAATTCTTTTGCATGTATAGAGAGATTAATTTCCAGTAAGGTTGTATTTTTATTTACTTTGATGACCACTGTTGCTTATCTTTATCTTTACTGCATTTCATCCGGAAAACAAGAATAACTTTTTCTGACACTTTGGAGCAAGCGCTAGACTTCACGCACTTCTTTTTCTAGCATTGTATGCACCGTAACTGTATGTTTCTTCAAAACAAAATTCTGGACTTTCGAAGTTTGGTGATTTGTGATCAGCTGGTTTGAAAAACAGGGACTGAAAAACATTGGGATTCAATATTGGCAACCTGGTTTTTAACAATCCAATATAGACTGGTTGTGAACATTTTTTGTGTATATGACTGTTTCTAACCCCATTATATGGCACTGTGCCAAAGATAAAACCATCCATTTACTGTATCATGCATAAATTGAGCAAAGAATTTTTTCTCTTAAGGCACATGAAGCTGCAATCAAAGAGAAATTACACCAGCAATAAATGGTACCATTTAACTGCATACAAGTCTTTCTTATGCATCATAAACAGTGCTATTTT
>JADBJO010007929.1:92095-103981 GCA_016801955.1 Conus betulinus
CTTTCCCATCCTAGCCAAATAGCAGATGTCTTCTCACAATTCATTTTCAAACCTATCATCATTCCAAATTCATCCATGATTTTTATAATTTCTTCAAAAGATAACTGATCTCCATTTTGTAAAAATTTGTGTGTCATCAGCAAATTGTGCAATTCTATGTTCAATATTTTCTACAAATATTCCCTTGATACTTTTGTTTTGTATGATCATGCTTGCTAGAATTTCCACACATAACACAAATAAATACGGCGAGATAGGATCACCCTGTCTACAACTCTCCTATTGATTTAAAACCAATCTGACGCTTGTCCATTTATCGTAACAGTTGCGTTAGTGTACCTATTTAACGCTTCTATCCAGTTACAAATATCATCTCCAAATCCAAAGGCCTTTAGTACTTTGAACATAAAATTCCAGTCAATGGTATCAAAAACTAGGCCTTTAGTACTTTGAGCATGAAATTCCAGTCAATGGTATCAAAACTTTTTTCAAAGTCAACACATAACAGCAACCCTGGAAGATTTTCTTTATTTCAATGGTATATTCAATCGTACATAAGTCTAATATTGTCTCCTATAAATCTTCCATGTATAAATCCTGTTTGATCTTCACTGATTAAACTTGGCAGAACTGAGTTCATTCTAGCTGCAACGCATGCTGACCCAATTTTGTATACAACATTCGATAATGTGATGGGTCACCATTTTTTTTTTTTTTTTTTTTTTTTTGTATCCCTTAGGTTTATCTGTTTTGGGAAGACATACTGTAATTCCTTCTCTCTGAGTCACAGATAGTTATTTTCTATCTAATCCTTCATTAAGTGACCTGACTATAAACACCCCAATTTGTTTCCAGATGAATTTTTTTTTAATTCACAAGTGAAACTGTCGTTTCCTGGACTTTTATTCCTTTTCATGTTTTTAAGTGCTGCAGCTGCTTCATCTGACATCATTTTCCCTTCCATAGAAACAGAAACTTTGTTTCAAGTTGGGAAGCTCTTCCCCAAGCTCATAGATGTTACATTCTTCCGCTTGACCTCTTTCACCTTCCCCGAAGTTGGAATATGGCTGCCTTAATGGCGAGATAAAACGGTCATACACACAAAACTCCACTCCCTATACAGGGGGTGTCCGCAGGAGGTTCAGCCTGCATACGCAGAAGAAGAAGAAGACCTCTTTCATATAACTGACATTAGAAATTATTCGTTTCAGTGACATTATCTTTAGTTTTTGTTCAAGAATTTCCATGCCTGTCTATCAATTTAATCATTTGCTTACTGACATAATTTTGCTTCTCTAAACCACAAAAATAATCTGTATCTTTTTAACCTTGAGAAATCCACCATGCTCTAGATCTTATCAAAACACCTTCATTCTCATCTGTCTGGTGGCTTGCAATTTTTCGTTCTTCGATTTAAGTTCTTTTATTTTACCTGAAGATGTTTCTCTTTTTTTTTTTCTCTAATATATGGATCTCTTTTATTAGTGTTTTTTCTTCTTGTCCTGTTTGTTTCTTTTCTTGCCTGGAATATGTTATAGAGTTTGATTGAATTTTCATCCGTAAAACATCCAAAAACAGTTGTTGTGATATTGTAAATTCTAGTTCCTTCAATTTATGTTTTGGTCAAATTTAGATTATCATCATAAGCTACTGCATACTCTTTTCCTGTTTCTTTGATGACATTAGTGATTTCGCTTACATATTTAGACTCCTTGAGTAATCAACAATTAGATTTCCAAAAATGACTACCTTGTCTTCAGTGAGGTCTTAATCCTACCATCAAGTGGTGTGTTCTGTGGCCCTTGGATTATTTTGCAGTCTGCTATGTCCCACATCATATGTTCGCTTATTGGAAAGAAATCAAATCTGCTCTGTTGCCTGGGTTGGGGCCATCTCCAAGTAAACTGTCTTTTGTCTTGATAAAATTCTCACCAAATATCTACAAAATCTAAGCTAGCCATCATGTCACTAACAGTTTTACTTGCCTATGGATTGTTTTGTTTGAAATTATCATAATCAATATTTGGGTTCAACACTAAATTCCAGTGATCTGCTATTATCGGATGTGGTTTCCTTAATTCCTGAATATGTTCTTCAGTTTCTGGGTAGAATTCTGGGTTGTCTCTGTCGGGACTGTAAAAATTTAGAATTTAAAAGTCCTTGTCCATAAAGGTCGTTGAAACGAACATCTAACTTCCTTTGAGATGTTTGTAGTTTATTTATTTTAATTTTGAACGTATTGTAAAGCAGACTGCAACACCTCTTGAATTGGTATTGTATGAAACAAAATAGCTCTGGTATCCCCGTTCTAATATGATAATTAACCATATCTGGGTTTAAATGTCCGGAGTAAAAAGATACTGTTTTTTTTTTTTTTTTTGTCTTCAATAGTGAAATACATCCCCCCCCCCCCCCCCCCCTCCCTTTTTGACAGTTAACAGTACAAATAGAAATGCTTTGAGACGTGATATCTAACCGTATGGGTTGAACGCATTAGGCCTAATGTTCATCTGCGCGTACGTTCAGTTAGGACTGGCGGCAAAGCATCTAGATAGCTTTTTTAACCTGCCGTCATACAGCTCAGTTGTAGTAATAGTAGTAGAAGTAGGGACTGGCTTTTAGCCCTAGGCCTATTAGCGTCCCCTCATTATTTTTCAATTTAGTTTTGGTCTGGTTGCATGCCTGTCTTATAAATAACATTATATTCAATCCACACTAAAGAAAAGATCTTTCAATTTAGGGTCTTCATCTAGGAGTTTTTTTTTTAAAGCTGTTGATGTCAGGTGCATATTTGGTATTAGTAGGCAGTGCATTCCAATAATTAGCAATTCTGAAAGCAAAACAAGACTTTCTTTTGTTAGTATGACAATGTCTGATAAAAAAAATCTTGCCTTCATCATTTCTCGTGCAATCCACTTCTGAGAATTTGAAATGCGCATGAACATTAACATCATCATAATTATGGAATATTTTAAAAAGTTGGATTAAGTCTCCTCTGATCCTCCTTCCTTTCAGTGAGTGTAATTGGAGATAATGTAGCCTTTCTTTACAGTTTGTATTACTACATTCTTTCAGGATTTTAGTACATGTAGTTTGCCTTTGTATATTTTCTATCATTTTTGACCGTCTCTTGAGATAGGGACTCCAAATTACATTAGCATATTCGAGATGGGGCTAACAAATGCTTTAAATAACTTAACAAATGTCTCCTTTTCTAGAAAGGTAAAAGTTCTCCTGATGAGTCCCATCATCTGATTTACTTTGTTCACAACTGTCCGGATGTGAGGATCAAAGGATGGATCTTTATCAAAGGTTACTCCCAGATCTGTTTCTTCATCACATGTATTTAGTTTTCTGCAATTTGTCGTTCACAATCGTAGTATATTCAAACTGTTTATCTTTTTGCCAGTGTGCATCACCTTACATTTTGCTACACTGAAGTAAAGGTTCCATTCATCTGACCATTCTTGTAGCTTGTTTATATCCTGTTGGATCTTTGTGCTGTTTGTCACCTTTATCATATATTTTTGTGTCATCTGCAAATATTTTGCATGTGGTTTGAGTCATGTCCCGGTAAATCATTAATGAACACAGTGAATAATATGGGCCCAAGGATACTACCCTGTGGAACTCCACTTAGGACCTCAGATGTCTTGGATCTCTCTTCTCCCACTCTCAGTAATTGTGACCGTCCTTTAAGAAAACCTCTGATCCAGTTTAGAACATTACCATTTACCCCACATGCTTTTAGTTTAGTTAGCAGCCTTTCATGGGGGACAGAATCAAATGCCTTTCTAAAGTCCAAGTACATTTTATCAATTGGCTCCCCATTATCTACCAATTCTGTTAGGTTGTCGATTACTTCTAGTAATTGTGTGACACATGATTTTTTTTTCCGAAATCCATGTTGGCATTTAGCATATAAATCATTTTCAGTAAAATGAGCAACTACCACATCCCTTACAAAGCTCTCCAAACTCTTACATGCAATACAAGTCAAGCTCACCGGCCTGTAATTACTGGGTCTGTTTCGGAACTTTTTTAATGTAGCTTGACCTGTGCAGTCTTCCAATCTCTAGGCAAGGACTCTGTTTCTTAGGATTTGTTAAATATATTACATAGTGGACTAGCTATCTCATCACTTACTTCTTTTAACACTCGTGGTGGAATGAGATCGGGGACTTGAGACTTGTTAGGGTTTAACTCTTTCAATTTGCTTTTAACTGCATGCGTGGTTACCCTTAATTCATATATAGATACACCATCAGATCAGGAACACTCTGGTAAGTTTGGGACGCATCTTAGGTCCTCACGTGTAAAAACGCTAGCGAAGAAGTTGTTTAGCGTTTCTGCCTTTTCTTTATCGTCGTTATCTACCAAACTTCCATCTTTCCTTTTCAATGTGCCTATTCCAGTGTTTATTTTTTATCTTTTCTTTAAAATATTTCCGGAACATTTGGGGTAACTTTTACCTTCTTTACCTATTTCTCTTTCGTAATTTTTACGGCTTCTCCTAACAAGTTTGTTGCTGAAATTCCTTATTTCAATATATCTTAAGTAATCCCATCCTGATTTGGTGCACAAGTATCTTTTGAACATCTTATATTTCTTTTTGATTGTTTTAAATGCTTTTCCATTTATCCATATCGGATTTATGTTTTTTAGCGAACTGTTTTTTACTTTTGGAATGCACTGTTCCATACCTGTTGTTAGTACTCCTCTGAGGTGATTCCAACTATCTTCTACATTCATTTGGTCCATAGTTGTCCAATCGTGGTACTTATAATACTTCTCAGTTGGTTATAATTTCCTTTGTTTAGATTGAAAATATATCTTGCCTTTGGTTTCATGTTGTAATTTGTTAATACATAAAATTCAAAGGACAATACATCATGGTCACTTTTTTCCAACTGGATCCTGGTGTGTAATACCTGAAATAAGATTATCCTCATTCACTAATATCCAGTCATCCAAAGTTGGGTTCTGTCCTGGTCTCCTCCTTGTTGGTTTGTTAACTTTCTGCATCAAGATGCATCAATGATTCTTTCCACAATTCGCTCACCTTTCTCCCCTGACCACTTTCCATCCCATCCGACAAATGAGTAATTGAAATCACCCATAATCAATACTTTGTCAAATTTTGACATTATATCAGATTTTTAACAGGTCAAACATTCTTTCATCATTAGCTTCAGAACTCTCATTTGGACAATGCAGCCAAGTAATACTGTGTTTCTATCATTGGTATTAACTGTGCACCATACACTTTCCTGGAACTCAGATGGAGCTCATACTTTTCCCTTGCGAACCTGTTTATTTCTCTGCAAGCATGTTGATTTCGTTTTGTGTTTTTTAGCATGCAAATCTGTGAGTTTTTAGTGATTTGTTGTTGTTCTCCTTCTCTTTTGTTATGGTGGTGGTGGTGGTGGTGGTGGTGGTGTGTGTGTGCGTGTGTGTGTGTGTGTGTGTGTGTGTGTGTGTGTGTGTGTGTGTGTGTGTGTTGCTTGTTGCTTTTTTTTTTTTCTTTTCTCAAATACCATTACTTCTTGTTATTTCACTTTTTGTCTTTTCTGCAAACATGACACGTTGACTTAATGTGTGTGTGTGTGTGTGTGGTGTGTGTGTGTGTGTGTGTGTGTGTGTGTGTGTGTGTGTGTGTGTGTGTTCTGCAAATATGCTAACTTTTCTGAGTGTTTTTTCTTTTCCTCTTCTAACATGTAGCCTTTGATGCTTTTCGTTGTGATTTCTTTTCACCTTCTCATGGGCATTTGTGGATGCTTGTTGCCATGTGGGCTGTAGCCGTCTTTTTATGTGTGTATCAAACGCATTTATCTATCCATCTCTTTGAAGGTGCACAAGGGAAAAAGAGAGACAGACAGAGAGACAGACAGAAATATAGAGAGATGTTCGTCTTTTCATACTCATATTCTTCCTTCTTTTCTTCTTCTTTCCTCTTCTCCTTTTTTTTTTCTTTTCTTTTTTTTTTTTCTTTTTTCTTGTCATTTTTTTGTTCCCGTCTATGTTTCCTTCCTCTTCAACTTCCATTTCTTTTCTTCTTGTTCTTTCTTTTCTCTCTTTTCTTTTCTGTTCTTCATGGTAGATTTTATAAGGCTGTGAATAAATGTCTTTCGCTGGATCCTACTTCAAGCTGTGTTATCTTCTGTTCCACTTCTCTTGTGTCTCGCTGCAGCACTTTCGCCTTCTTCATCTCCTTTACCGATGTGTGTGGGTGTGTATCTGTGTGCAGTCATGTGCAATCTCTGTGTGTGTGTGTGTGTGTGTGTGTGTGTGTGTGTGTGTGTGTGTGTGCAAATATGCTAACGTTTCAGAGTGTTTTCATTACCTCTTGAAACTTATGGCCTCTACGATGCTTTTTTGTGATTTCTTTTCACCTTTTCACCGTTATTTGTGGATGCTTCTTGCCATGTGGGCTGTAGCTGTCGTCTTTTGTGTGTATAAAGTGCAATTATCTCTCCGTCTCTTGAGGGTGCACACGAGAGAGACAGCCAGCCAGAGAGAGAGAGAGAGAGAGATTCTTCTTTTCGTACTCATAGTCTTCCTTCTTTTCGTCTCCTTTCTTCTAATTCTTCCTCATCTCCTTTTTGCTTCTTATCCTCTCTTCTTTTTTCTTCTTAGTGCTCTTTTTTTGCCACCTTCTAGGTTTCCTTCCAGTTCAACTTCTCACTTCTTTTCTTCTTGTTCTTGTTCTTCTTTCTTTTTCTCTCTTTTTCTTTCCCTTTCTTTTCTTCTTCATGGCAGATTTTTTAAAGGCTGTATTTCGCCGGATCCTACTCCCACATCTCCTTAAAGCTGTGTTATCTTCTGTTCCACTTCGTGTCTCGTTGCAGCACTTGTGTTTTCTTCATCTCCTTTACCCATGTGCGGGGGCGAGTATCTGTATGCAGTCATGGGCAATCTGTGTGTGTGTGTGTGTGTGTGTGTGTGTGTGTGTGTGTGTGTGTGTGTGTGTGTGTGTGTGTGTGCGTGCGTGCGTGCGTGCGTGTGTGTGTGTGTGTGTGTGTGTGTGTGTGTGTACCTGAGGGTAAGACAGACAAACAAACAATGTACACAAGGTACTCACCAAGCGGCAAAGCCAGGCTGTCGCTAGGAAAGCGGTCGTAGGCAGGCCGTCTAGCGAAGTAGGCCACCTCCACCGACTCGGAGAAAGCCACCCTCCGTCCCTCGGCGCCAGCAACAGGGGCAGGGTCAACAGCAGGACCAGAAGCCAGACCGACTGGCAAAGCAGGCACACACTCAGTGTCCATGGCCTGATCAGAGGCATTAATATTAGAGAAGAGTGCATGGTCTGTTGGTCTTCCTGATAATGCTAAACACAATTCACCACTTTCAACTTTCACTGTTAATCCAGATAAAATCTTATTAAATTTTGCAGTCGCGATGCTTGACTTTTTTGTGAGGAGTATACGGCTATGCCACAAACACACTTCTAGACACATGCTAAGCCTATTGTTCATTTCGGCAGAGCCTCTCGTCCAGTATCTATTTCCCCCTTTACTAATACTAATACGCTGGTCATAAAATATCTGATGTGGGAGAAAATGATGATTTTTTTTGTTTGTTGCCTCCTGTCACAAAAATTATGTCTTTACAAAAAAAAAAAGTTAAAGGGGGTGGATTTGGAAAAATTAACAAAACATACATCTGAAAGAAGGGTAGCTTTTACCATGGTAACAGAAATGAACATATATGAGGATAGTTCCCAGTAAAAAAAAAAAAAAAAAAAAAAAAATTGGCACTTGTCCATCCCATGAGTACCGATTTTCAAGAATAATTTTTTTTTAGTTGTGTCTAAATTGCCAGAAGAAAAACAGCTATGAGTGCAATGGTTTCACTGTATTCCCATTAACTGTTCACAAACTGCTTGTAATATCAAACTGAGCAGGTTATTGAATTACAGATAGTGAGGCTCTTTTGTCCCATCTTTTTCCTTTCACTTTGGGTGATCCTAAGAATTTTAAGTGTTTGAAACTGACATCATGAAAAAAAAATGATTTTTTTTTTCTGGGGGGGGGGGGGGGGGGGGGTACATCAAATTAAAACTGAAAAAAAAAGAAATGAAAAGTCAGTTACAACTCTGTTATAGTGTAAATATACTTTTCCTAGCCTGCATTTATCATGACCATACAGTTTAATAAACGTCAGTAAGAAGTTGCTGGCAAGTATTCAGCAGCTAATGTCATTTCAATGCAGGCTAAAAAAAAAAAAACAAACAAAAAATGCACATGCGCTATTACATGCTATCAGAGCTAATAATAGATACTTTCAGAGGGCTCACAGACTCAACCTATATGTGCAGGTGCCATGTAAACTGTGCACTTTAGTCAGACATTTTTGAATTTTTTTTTTCATGTGGGCATTATTTCTTCAGCAGGGTCAGAGAAAAGCTGTGCACATGAGTTCTGAAATTTGTCTCAAATTTCCTTTCAAACTAGCATTACACCCTCCCTGTCATCATATTTGAATGGAAATCCCCAACTAATGAGGCTAGATAGAATGGTGGGACCTTGTTATAGTTTTCTATCTTTTTTTTTTAATTCCAGTGCTTTGTTTCCCTTTTCACCATTACTCTCATTTGCATCCTCAATTTTTTTGTAGTTATGTGTTTTTTTTTTTTTTTTGTTTTTTAAATATGCGTGATTATTTCTTGGCTTTTGTTTCTCCTGAAGAGTTGGTTTTTTTAGAAGCTTATATTCATTCAGAATGTAGATTAAACACAAGAAGTCTATGCATTGTGGAGACAGTGTGTGCATGTGTGTGTGGATACCTTCTTCCCCATCCCCTTCTTATTTCGTCCCCCACCCCCCACCCCCACCCCCTAGCACACACACACACACACACACACACACACACACACACAGTTCTCTCCTGCCCTCCACTCCTTCTCATGTCACTGTCTTGAGAACTCTTTACCAGCCCAGCAGAAACATTAAAATGTGGGGGCAGAGTGCAATGGTGTGGGGTGTATGCATGGAAAAAGGATGGGCTATTCTGTTTGACGTATTGTTTTTTACACATGGTTTCAGAATTGTATGAAGTATGTCTCTGAAGCTGTCAGTTTATATATAACTTTTTCTGCTGTTGGGGTGATCAACAAGCTGCAAAGAAGTCTTGGTCAGGATGTGTGTGTGTGTGTGTGTGTGTGTGTGTGTGTGTGTGTGTGTGTGTGTGTGTGTGTGTGCCTATGTTGTGGTGGTTCTTGTGGTGGTAGTGGCAGGGATGTGCAAGTGTATGTGTGTGAGTGTGGGTTTTATGTGTGTTGGTGTGTGTGTGGTTCTGAATGTGCATTTCTGAGTGTGCACCATTCCTCCCACTCCTCATCTTCCCACCTTTCCCCCTGCCACCCCACTCTCCCACCCTGCTTTCCTCCCTTTTTTCCCTTTTATTTTCATATCAATAACTCCTGCACTCTTTGACCCTTTTGAAATACACACTGCTATTCAACATACACACACACTTAGGCTGTATTCAGCAAAGAATAATTTTCACAGTGACATTGCATTAAGATCAAATTTGCTCTTTCTTGATGTTGACACACATGGTCGTAAAATGTGCCATGTGGAAAAAAAATTGATGATTTTTTTGTCCCTCCTGTCACAAAGATAATGTCTTAAAGGGAGTGGGTTTGGAACAACAACAACAACAACAAACCCACAAAAATTTACATTTGAAATAAGGGTAGCTTTTATCATAATAACAGAAATGAAGCTATATGAGGCGTATTCTGGCCAAATTTGGCAGCTGTCCTCCATATAGGAATATTGATTTTTGAGAATAATTTTCTGAGTTGTGTCTGAATTGCTGCAAGGAAAACAACCAACAGTGCAGTGGTTTCACTGTACTCCCATTAACCATGCACAAACTGCTTGTAATATCAATCTGAGCATGCTACTGTATATAATGATACAGAGGCCCTTTTGTCCTATCTTTTTTCTTTCACTTGCAGGTGATCCCAAGAATTTTATTAAGTGTTTGAAGCTGACTTATCATCACGTGAAAGTGACTTTTTTTTTTTTTTTTTTTTTGGGGGGGGGGGTCTTCAAATTAAAAAGAAATGGAAAGTCAGTTACAGCACACTGAATACAGTTTTCCTAGCATGTACTCATCATGACAATATTGGTGTTTAAAAAATATTAGAAAAAAGTTGTTGACAAGTGCTACAGCTGTTGGGTGTCACTTCAATGCAGGCAAAAAATGCAAATGGCCTGTTACAGGCTATCACAGAGCTAATAGCAGGTGCTTTTCAAATGACTCACAGACTCGACCTAAATATGTGGGTGCCCTGTAAACTGTGCATTTTTGTTGGAAACTGATTGAAGTTTTTCATGTGCGCATTATTTCCTCAATAGGGTCAGAAAAAAAAAATTGTGTACATGAACTTGGTGTTTCTCAAAATTTCATTTAAATCTGGCATTAAACCTTCCCAGGCGTCGGTTTTGAACAGAAACCCCTCAATTATAAGGCTAGATAGAGTGATGAGGCCTTGTTAGTGTTGTTGTTGTTTTTAATTCTGGGCTTTGTTTTCCTTTTCACCATTACTCTTATTTACATACTCAAATGTTCATAATTAAGTTTTATTGTTGTTAAAAAATATGTGTCTCTTCCCTGCTTTTTGTTTTTCCTCAAGAATTTGGTATATTAGGGGCTGATATCTATCCAGAATGTACATTAAACAATGAATCTATGCATTGTGGAGAGAGTGAGTGTGCTTGTGTATATGTATTCCCTCTTCCCCATCCCCTCCTTACTCCTTTGCCCCCCCCCCCCCCCCTCCCCCAATTGCAAACACACCCACTGTTCTTTCCTCCCCTCCACTCCTCCCACACACACATACACACACGAACCATAAAGTGTTATGGACTCTTTAGCAGCCCAGCAGAGGTGAGTGGTAGAAACAACAGTGAGTTGTGAGGGTAGGATGGAATGGTGTGGGGTGTATGGGTGAAAGGAGGATAGGGTGTTCTGTTAAACATGTTCTTTATATGGCTTCAGAATCATATCAAGTATGTCTCTTAATCAAACTATCAATTCATGTATGTGTTTTTTTCTGGTGTGCATCTGATTGACAAGCCGCAAAGAACTCTTCAGGACAGGATGTTTATTTTTAGTGTGTGTATGTATGTGTGCGTGTGTGTCAAGTCTTTATTGAGGGCTGAAGAATAAGATGTCAAGCTTTTTTTTTTTTTTAAACATCCTGCCCCTCATAAAAAAGGAAACAAATATAGCATGCAACATATGTGTGTGTGTGTGTATGTGTGTGTGTGTGTGTGTGTGTGTGTGTGTGTGTGTGTGTGTGTGTGTGTGTGGTGTATGCTGTAGTGGTGGTGATTCTGGTGGTGGTGATGGCAGAAATGTGTAGTTTTGTGTGTGACTGTGTGTTTATGTGTCCATATATATGTTTTCCTTGTGTGTGTGTGGTACCGAGTGTGCATTTCCCTATGTCTCTCCACCCCAATCCCCTTCACATTTGATTTCACTTCACCATTCTTCCCACTTCTCATCCAGTCCCTCTTCCCCCATCCTCCCTCCCCACCTCACTCTTGACCCTGCTGTCCCCCCCCCCCCCCCCCCCCCCCCCCCCCCTTTGTTTTTTTCTCTCCTATCAACAACTGCTGTACTGTTTGACTGCTTTGAAATGCTTTTTTGCAGTTCAACATACACACACCAACTTAGGCTGTATGCAGCAAAAAATAATTTTGACATTAACATTGCTATAAAATCAAATTAGTACTTTGACGATATAAATACACTGGTCATGAAATGTCCTGTGTGGAAAAAAAAAATGATAAATTTGTGCCTCCTTTCACAAAAATGATGTCTAATGAGCGTTTGGGGGGTGGGGGGGGGATACATCTAGATATGGGTAGC
>JADBJO010007930.1:0-12500 GCA_016801955.1 Conus betulinus
AATGAGAGACGTTGCGAAAGGAAAAAGAGCACGAACCATAAAGAAACAGGCATCACGATCAAATGCAAACAATACAATTACTTCAAACAGACAGCTAGAAAAAAAACACACTCAAATGCATCAAAAAAAGACAACAAAAAAGGGTACTAAATGATGGGGGGGCCAAGGCGGTCCAAAAACAGATCCAAACAATAGTGAGGGGAGGAGGAGAGAGAGAGAGTGAGAGAGAGAGAGAGCGGGAGTGAGACAGGGAAGAACAGAGGATGAGACAAAAAATGAGAATGAGAGAGCGAGGGATGAGAGGAGCGTCAGAGTGAGGAATGAGAAAGCTAAAACATTGTCCTTTTTATGTTGGAATGTGGAAGGGTTGGCCGAGAAATTATCGGACCCTGATTTCACTGAATTTGTTACTGCCTTTGACTTTTGTTGTTTGTCAGAAACATTTACTTTAAAGGATTTTGATTTCGATGTAAAGTTTCATGATTTTCTGCACATGTATTGGCCAGCGATAAAGTATACACGGATGGGTAGGCCTTCAGGAGGTACTTTACTATTAGTGACTAAAAAGTTAACAGATCATATTCAACTGCTAAAAACTAATATTGAGAATGTATTATGTGTGAAAGTGAGCAGAAATCTATTGCAGTGTGAGAAAGATATATTATTTTTCGGTGTGTATGTTCATCCAGTAGATAGCAGGTTTTTTATGTTGATAAAGATTTTTCGTGTACACTGGAAATGATAGACAGAACAATACATATGTTCGCAGATGGAGCAAGGAAATGAATTTTTGTACATTATCGGTGGGGATTTAAATGCACGAATTGGGGAGTGGGGTTTGACTGAGGATGTAAATGATGTTATTTTCGACAATGACCAGAATGTATATGCACGCAAGTCCAAGGACCCAATAATCAACAACTTCGGCAAAAAATTAATTGAACTATGTGCGAGTTCAAATATGACCCCCCTAAATGGATTGACAATGGAAAATTTCGACGATGCATATACATTCTTCTCGGAAAGAGGCAATAGCACTATAGACTTCTATTTATGCTCGCCAGAGTTGCTTGAGGTGGTAAAAACATGTGCTGTAGGGGAAAGAATTGAATCTCACCATATGCCTATCATATTAGAGCTACAGAGTACACTACAGAATACACAATCTGAGAAACAAGAGAGGAAATTTGTAAACATAATTAGATGGGACTCAAGTAAATCACAGGAATATACACAGTTTTTTTTGAAACAGAAGTAGCACAAAGAAGGCTAGAACAGATAACAGAAGAGGTGGAGCAAGATATAGACGCAAGTATACAAAATTTCAATACATTATTGAAAGAGGCGGGAGGTTGTATGTATAAAACAATAGGGACAGGGGGAATAAGTAAATCAATAAATGAATGGTATGACGACGATTGTAAGCTGAATAAAAAAGAAGCCAGACAAGCCCTAAAAAACTTAGATTTACAGATAAAAAAAGAGGAATCCAAAAATATGAAGAAAGGGAAGTAGAATATAGAAACAAAAGAGCGTTCTACCAAAAAACAATCAGAGAAAAAAAAAAAACTATATAGAAATCAAATTTACGACACACTTACGCAAAGCTCAAAAGACAGTCAAAAGTTCTGGAGTACAATAAAGAAGATAAGGAGAAAGAAAAAAAAACAAACCACACAAATTACCTCTAACCAGTGGAAAGAACATTTTGAGAACATATTGAACCCACAAACAACGCTGACACAGAGGGAAAATGAAATAGAAGTATCAATAATCGAGGAAGAAGTTATAGTGCAGGAATTAGATGGAGTAATAACGGAGCAAGAAATAAAATTAGCATTAAAAAGACTAAAATCAGGCAAATCAGCAGGAACAGATGAAATCCCCCAGAATTTCTAAAGACTATTGAAAACGTAATAACACCGTACTTGACAAAGTTGTTCAACACTTTATTTCTTAACAGCTATTTTCCCATAGAATGGGCACAAGCGGTAATCATACCTCTTCACAAAAAGGGGGACAAGCATAATCCAGGGAATTACAGAGGAATTTCATTACTATGTATAATAAGTAAAATATATACAGCCATATTAAATAAAAGAATATACAATTGGGCGGAAGAAGAAAATAAAATCAGTAGAGAACAAGCGGGATTCAGAAAAGGATACTCTACAATTGACCACATTTTTACCCTAACTAGCATGGTGTCAAACTGCCTATATGGCAGACGTAGAAGCAAACTGTATGTGGCATTCATCGACTACCAGAAGCGTTCGATACGGTAAATAGGGGAAAATTATGGGAAATTCTAAAAAAGCATAAAATCTCCACCAAAATGTTAAATATGTTAAAAGGGATTATAAAACAGTACAAGCCTGTGTCAGACACGGTGCCGAAAAAAACATTTTTTTTAATGTTCAGCAGGAGTAAAACAGGGCTGTTTATTATCTCCTCTAATTTTCTCACTTTTAATAACGGAGGTAGCAGATAGTTACAAAGAAAGGAAAACATGGGTATCAATTTTTAGCAGGAGCCGAAGAAGTTTTCACGCTGCTGTTCGCAGACGATATTGCCTAATTTCCTTAACACCAGCAGGGCTACAAAATCAGCTGAAGAACTTGCAGGAAGCCTCAGATACAATAGGTCTAAACAGTAAATCTACAAAAAACAAAGATCATGGTTTTCAGAAAAGGCGGGTACTTAGGCAAAAAAGAAAAATGGTTTTACAAAGGGCAAGAGATAGAAGTGGTTAATAGCTATAAGTACCTAGGATTTACACTAACAACGAAGCTATCGGTAGACATTTCACTTTCAGAATATGCAGGCAGAGCTAAAGGTAAAACAATAGAAATAATGAAAACAATGTATAGTCTGGGACATCTAGATATGACTATTTACTTTAAATTATTTGATTCACAAGTGAAACCATTACTTCTATACGCAGCAGAAACATGGGGTATGAACTGGTTATAAAGCTATAGAGAGCGTTCACCTATTCGCTTGTAAAAAAAATTTTGGGGGTTGCAAAGAAAACACCGAATAACTTGGTATATGGAGAAACTAGTAGATATCCCATTTGTGTAGACAGCACAATAAGGGCGGTAAGATACTGGCTCAAGTTGCTAAAGATGTCCCAAATAGAATACCCAAACAGGCGTATGAAAGAGAGAAGGCCGAAAATTTTTAAGACCCAAAACTGGGCAAGAGACATAAAACGCTGCCTCGACATGTATGGTTTTTCAGTAGTCTGGTTAAACGAAGGAGTAGGTGACGAGGACAGGTTTCTACGAACACTAAAACAAAGAATCTCTGATTGCTATAAACAATACTGGCATGATAAGATAAGTAATAGTGAGAGATTTAATACATACTATTCCTTCAAATCAATACACCAGCCTGAGGAATACCTATACAATATCACAATATAAAAATTTAGAAAAAAGCATTTACCAGATTACGCCTAGGAACTAATGAATTACACACAAATAAAAAGTACATAGAGAATGAAGCGATAACAACTTGTCCTTTTTGCCCAGTAGAAGAAACAGAACTGCATTTCCTAAAGTATGCCCATGCTATAGGCAACTAAGGGAAAAATACATATTGAAGCATTTTAAAAACGTTGGCATAATCACTATACAAAGTTTTAGTACAAAATAGCAATATAGAAATAACCAGGGACGTGGCCATGTTTATATATTATGCATTAAAATATAGAGAATCTTATATATAGGCAGTATAAAGGATAAGCACAATTGAGAAAACAAAAACATAAGAAACAAAACATCAATAGTATAAGTATAAACAACTAGCACGTAGATGGGTAGTTGGGGTATGAAGGAAGATATACATGATACAAAGTGGAAACGAATTGTATAGTCTGTTACAAAATTACCTTATACTGATTGGGGATAGGATCTATGAGAGAATCTATGACAAGGGTAAAAAACAAATGGATTGAGTTGATTCATAATGAATTGTATTTGCCACTTGTTGTGTACACCTGATATGGACAGGCCGGAGGCCTCATAATAAAAGGCGCGGCATTTGCGCGCGCGTCAAGCGTCTGTGTGTGTGTGTGTGTGTGTGTGTGTGTGTGTGTGTGTGTGTGTGTGTGTGAGCGTGTGTGTGAAAGCACATCTAGGCTTGCTTTACCATAAGAGCACTGTGCATGCTTTGGTGTAGAACTGAATTGGAGGTGCATGGGCCTTATATGATATAGGTCGTTCAAATTATCTATGATTATTTTTCTTTTTGGATCTAGATGGACCTAAATACCTCTCTTTTTTTTTTTTTTTTTTTTTTTTTTTTTTTTTTTTTTGCTGTCCCAACCTCTGCGCCATCTCAGAGGCAGTGCACCCACGCCGCTCATTCCGATACCCCGTCCACAGCCACAGCCCGGTCGGCCCCGCCGCAGCCCCGGCACCAGCAATCCACAGGGAGCGGTCAATGTCAAGTCGTCAAGAGGCAACCCACCGGAGGAGATACTGCACTGCTGCCGAGTCATTTCGGTGGTGTTCAGTGGCGCTGTTCTGATCTAACATACGCAGGACACCACCTACTAAGCCCCGTACTGACGACAATAATTGCTTAGTCGAGGAGCCGATATGAGTGACCTCTCCCTCCGGAGGGCACCACCACGTCTGTCCAACGACAGCCCCCATGGACTCACCGGTACCGGTGACCCCGACGGAACCCAAACCAAGGCCACAGACGGGGAGAGGACATCGAAATTGAGGTCACATGAGAGCAGGGCATGAAGGCTACAGAATTAGAGTTTTTTTTTAATGCTGATCAATGAGAATGAGGATGATTAAGATGATGCTACGGATTTCCGTTTCGGTCTGAGACTACATGACAGGGCTGTACTCTACGCTTCCTTTCATAATATATCCCAGCGTCAAACAGGCCCGAGAGATACAGGCACCTGCAGTGTTGGTCAGGAAATTTGAGTAACACTCTCAGAAACGCATCCATTAAGTGGATGAAACTCGGATGTGTGGTCCCAGTCTTCCCAATTGAGTCCGCAGCAAACTCAACTCTGGGTAGGAGCCGGTCGGGGCAGAAAAAAAACCCAAATGACTCTGATGAGATTCGAACACGACCTCCTAGCCGGGAGTCCGCGACGCTAACCACGTCACCACGGCGGCTGGTACCTTCGCCATTCTTGAACTAAAAGCAGTGATTTACTTTTTTTTTTTTTCAGGAGCTGCAGGCGGTGTTCTGCTTAATGTTCTATTTGCTAATTTCGCTTCAACAAATATTCATGGAAGGTTTTACTATAGCAGTTTGTTTTCAATAAGCCGTAATTCGCAACACAGAGTTTCTCGTTATCTGTAGGGAAAGTTTTTCTTCAGTCGCGGAACAATTAGATATCAAGGAAAGGCATTAATTACCCATAAACAAAACAGTTGCCCAAGAGATGCGGTCGTTAACGAAAAGGAAATATTGGATTGTCGAACATTGTTTTGAAAACTTTAGACTCTGTGTGCAAGACACGAGGAAAGAAAAGGAAATGTAGAATGGAAAGAGAAAACAGCGAAGGTGATTGGTGAGGGCGTTTTGAATACAAGAATACTGTAGAAAAAAAAAATTATAGCAGGCTAAAAAAAAACGTCAGTACCGCGGCTGCGTCACCTTCTGCATGTGAATTTATGCAAGCTGATAAGACTGAGACCAGAGTATGAACAACTGTGGTTATTCCATTATTACAGCACTAGCAGCACTTCTGGGTCTGTGGTTATGATCCACACTGAGAAAACAAGATAGAACCGATATAACCAACGATCGCAGGTTAGGATTGAAACCAGTCTAAGCACAGGTGATTCATTCATTTAAAGGAAAAATTAATCAGTGAGCACCAGTGATGTTCGACTTCATTATTTCTGTTTCTGACGCTGTAGATCTTCCATAGCTTACTAATGAAGGCTGTCATCCCACGTGATATCCCAGTAGCACTAAAATTTTTCAGTTTTTTTATGACATAGTGATCATGTTGAGAGAGATTATCAATACGTCTATGAGAAGCTAGTGATCAGTTAACAGTTCTAAGTAGTTACTTTGTTACATGGTTATCGATTAGCAGAGGTAAGGGGCTAGTTTCTGGTGAAAAGATAATCAATCAGTAAAGCTAGGTGGTTAGCTTATGATGGAGAATTTGTGATCAGTTAGCAAAGCTGGGTGGTCAGTTTATGACGACATGGCGTTTAACAAGCAGAGCTGGAGGTCATGTTAACACGACTTTGTGATCAGCTAACAACAGAACTGGCGATCAGTTTACAGTGATGAATGGTAATGGACATGCAGAGATCAGTGAGTAAGCGAGTTCAGCCTGACAGACATAGAGCGGCCATGTCTGTAACTGCCATGGAACGGTTCCTGGTCCTTTGGGTCTGTGAAGCTGCTTTAACACTACAGACAGCTAAAGGCAACAGTGAGACAAGTGCTCTTGCTGGAGATACTGACAACGTGGCTCTACCATTTCCTCACGGAAACCAAACAGAAAAGAGCGACATACAAGCGACACACACAGCAGCTGTGCCAGCCTACAACATCAGTTCATGTTTTGTCGATTCAGATTTGAAAACAATTTCCATTATTGATACATATGGTCGCGTATACTTCAAAGCCACCAAGCTGTGGAAGGATTATATGCGTACATGTATAGTTTCGCTTCAAGTTCCCAAGGACAAAATCGTCAAACTGCAAATAACTAAATGCAACGCATTCTTCAGTTTCACAGTCATACGTTGTGACACGGTAAAAAAGGCCGCGTTCCTATACAATCAGTTACACTTGCGAAGAAGATAAACCTGTACGGTTCTACCCAGTTTACAGTGTAATAAACCGACTGGCGCTCCACTTGCGACACACATCACCCAGTCGGCTGGAAACAGGCCACGTCTCCTTCTCGTTCTCTTTCTCTGCTGTTTCCGAGTCTGAGAAACCTGGCCTTGAAGTTGTCTTTTTGTCTTTATCTGAAGGTAAGTAGAATATATGTTGTATCATTTCGTCATTTAAGAATTGTTTTATACTTATGTGCTGCCATCACGTAACAATGTAAGCCACCAGTTTGTCCTCTTCATGCATTCACCTTGATGGCGGTAGCATAATGAAGCACAACAACAATAAGAAAACATTATGAACAGAATACCAACGTTTTTCATTCAAAGCAAAGAAGTATAATTAACACACAAAAATACGCGCGCGCACACATACACATACACAAACAAGCTCACACACAAGCGCGCGCGTGCGTACCCACGCACATACACACACACATACGGGCGCGCGTACCCGCGCGCGCACACACACAAACGTACGCACTTACATAAATACACAAATACACGCATCTCAATACGAACACACTCATACCCTCACATACACTCAAACTTACACACTCACACACAGACATACACACGCCGAAAACACACACGCGCACACGCGCGCGCGCGCGCGCGCGCGCGCACGCACACACACACACACACACACACACACACACACACACACACACACACACACATACACACACACGCACGCGCGCGCGCACACACACACACACACACACTCATACTCGAGCACTCGTACACACATGCATTCACTCTCATAAACACACGCATACACGCACACATACGCGCGCGCACGCACATACACATCCACGCCCATTCAGGATTACGCTTCGGTGTTTGCATTCCGATCGTCGAAGTGTAACAGCAGGGGCCCAGAAATCCACCAGTCGGACATCGACACAAGTTTGGAGCAAGCTATAGACAAAAAGTATTTCGGAAGGATGTGTTCCATCAAACGGATGATGTGAGTGTGTGTGCTGCTGTGTGAATCAGACGACGTCGTTCAAGAATATTCCTGCGATCAGTGTTCGGAAGACGATCGCTTTTTTTCTGGTTTAACAAGCAGGAAGAAAGACACATGTCATAAGAGGAAAGTCTTAAATTGTCCTGCATTTGGAAAGGAAGACGCATCGGCAACACGAAGCATGCAGAGACCCAAGCATGTGCTCTATGGCGGCTGCACGCTGTCCACGGACTGATCCAGTTTTACCTGGGGTGACCGTCGTCTACAGAACTGACAGTGAATACCAGTGACATTTTCTCGTTCATGATTTCGTCACGTAACGTAAAAAAAAAAAAAAGGATATTGCTGTGGTTTCCATGTTAATAAAATCGAAATTGAGTCACGTTTTGTTTTTTGTACATCCCGCCGATTTGCTTAAAGGGCTTTACAGCCTAACAGCATGAAACTTCGTTCATTCGTTCGTTCGTCCAAACATCAAAGCAATAAGCCTATAGACGAGATAATTTCTACACACACACACACACACACACACACACACACACACACACACACACACACACACACACACACACACACACACACACACACACACACACACACACACACACACACACTAAGAGCCCATATATACCGGTATTCAGAAACACCAATTCTGTGTGACTACATGTATATCCAATACATGGTAGTCAAGGATCATATATCAATACATGGTAGTCAAGGATCATTAAAGTATGGAACTGGCTGACATATTACCCGTAAGAGTCAAACAGCTTATGGGTGTATATGGATTGGGGAAAGGGAGAGGGAGGGAGGAAGATGGGGGGGGGGGAGGAATGAAAAAGCCTTGCTCTACGTGCAAATTAGACGCCGAACCATACTGATATGGAATATGCCTAGAATAAGATTTTAACATTTGAAAAATTCGCGAATTGGGTTTAAAAAAAACAAGCAAACAAAAAACACACACAAAAAAAAACTGTTAGGGGGGAGGGAGGCAGTGAGGAGAGGGTGGGGGGCGGTGGAGGAATTAAAAATATCTTCCAAGTGGATGAGATTTAATAAGAGTAAGTAACAGCCAACATTGCCAGGCTCCAACCGTTCTCATAACTGGGATTAAAACACTTGACAAAGTCAACGGAAGCTTGAAGGATTTCATCTTATCATGAAGAGGCTGAAAGTGATTTTTTGTACTAGTACAATCAAATAAAAAATGAGGGATATCAAGAGAGTCTGACCACATGCGCAGCAGGTGCCGTTTTAAACACCTACCTAACCAACCATTTACCCGCAGCCTATGTACAAGGTTACGATTGGGATTGGCCCTGGAGGATTACAGCATTTGCTTGTTGGTTTTGTCATATCCCATCTGTGCTTCCGAGCTGAATCCTCAAGTATTGTTTCTGTCTTATGTTCCAGATTGAACTTGTCAGAATGTGGATAGCTTCAGATGAAGAAAGAAGGATATCACAATTCAAAACATCAGATTTATTTCTTGCAGCTTCCTTAGCATAAAAGTCAGCTAAATCATTGCCACGTAAACTGGAGTGCCCTGGAACCCATAACAGAGTTACATCGATACCCCGGGTTATTAACTGATGAATGAGAAATAAGATCTCACACACCAAGTCTGAACGACTAGATTTTGATTGACAATGTAAAGCCGTAAGCGCTGATTTTGAGTCCGATAGTATAAGTATTTGTCTATGTATAACGGGCATGTCAAGTATAAAATCTAGTGCTTTCAAAATAGCAAATAACTCTGCTGTAAATATAGAACATCCTTTCGTAATATGGAATTTCTTTCTAATGCAAAGCGCTGGTATTACAAAGGAAATCCCAACATCGGAAAAATCTAAAACAGAACCATCCGTGAAAATGTGTAGATGGGAATCGTATTTCCTGTCTATCAAGTCTTTGGCATAGGATGATAGTAACAGAGGATTATCTTTTTATTAAAATCTCCGTAAGAGTAGATGATTTCAGCCTGCTCTGACAACCACGAAGGGTATGAACAACATGGAACCTGGGCAATACCATCAAGAGACAGTTTGCAGTTCTGAAACAATGGGGAAACATAATCACCTAGGGACATGTATACCGATTTGTTACGGATCTCTCTTGAAATATACGTACTGCCATCCAGTTCAGTCATTACTGAATTTGGGATGGTTCTAGCCCTCACTGTAAAATTACAGGCGCAACTTAGCCTGTGTTCATTTAAGGGTAACACACCAGCCTCCTTGTACGTCAAATCAATTGAAGCCCATCGGGGAAGTCCTAATGCAATTTTAAAGGCTAACGAGTCAATACTGGTTAGCTTGTGTAAATCTGTCTTTCCAGCTGTAAAAAAAACTTCTTGGCCATATGACAGAATTGAACGAACTAACCCTGAGGCGACATAGACGAGATTAGATGCCCAGTTAATCAGAGGTATGGCAGAAAGAACACGTAATAAACCAATTTTTTTCCTAGCCTTTTCTACAAGGAAATTAATATGTTTACTCCAAAAAAGTTTATAGTGGAAGATTACACCGAGAAACTTAACTTGTTTGCTTGGGTATATCAATTATTATCAACCCTTATAGAGATAGCTTCTCTGCCTTCAAACGCAATTGTTTTCTTTGTAAAGACAACAAAGACCGTTTTGTGAGCAGATAAACCAAACCCATTTGATTTCATGTAATGAAAAATATTGTCAACTATTTCCTGATACTGTTCAATGATTTTCTTTTTTGGTTGTTGTTGTTGGAAAAAATTGCAGTTTACATTTTCTCCACAGAGCAATATCATCTGCATATAGAGCTAATGTGGCACCTTTTGTATTAACCTGTTTAATATCGTAAAGCATTAGCGAGAAAAGTGTTGGAGCGATTACACTTCCTTGGGGAACACCCATGTTAATAGTCTTAGAAGTTGATAAAGCTCCATGTACATTGACTTGGATAGTTCTGTCCGATAAGAAAGCTTTTAGAAATTGGAAAAAAAACGACCTCGTATTCCTACTTCATGTGCTTTGTACAACAATTTAGAATGCCATACTGAATCGTAGGCTCTATGAACATCAAAGAACGTTGCAAGGGTCGAATGACGCTTGGCAAGAGCTTTTTTCACATTTGAGGATAAGTGGACAATGTGGTCTGTGACTCCTCTACCTTTCCTAAAACCAGCCTGAAATAAAGGCAAGACTCCATTTTTTTTTTCAAGTAAATGTTCTATTCTGTTTTTCATGATTCTTTCAAAAAGTTTTCCAATGTGAGGTGTTAAAGAAATAGGTCGAAAACTAGAGGAAGAGTTTTAGGTTTTCCTTGTTTAAGGATTGGGATGACAGTAGCTTTTTTTCCAATCTGTAGGGAGCATTCCAGTATTCCAGCAAATCTGAAAGAACTCCAACAACTTTGATAACAGACTCTCAGGAAAATGCTTAATCATGTTATAGGAAATAGGATCTGAACCAGTGGATATCTTACCCGGCTTTATACGTTTAAGTGCGAAACAGAGTTCATGCATTGTTAAATTTGTGTTTATATATAAAGTGTTACTTTCTATATTAAGCTGCTCAATGTTTTGGAATTTATCCTCAAACTCCTTTCTACGAATTTGTTCAGACTGAGATAAACACTCAGTCTGACTCACTGAAGCAAAGTTTCTGTTAATAATTCAGCCTTTTATTTGTTAGTTCTATAAATTTTATCATTAACATGCAGAGCAGGCTGAGGGAGATGGAATGTACCCTTGATTTTTTTAATTTCTTTCCATAATTTAGAAACGTCATGTGGATGTTTAGAGCAAGTCATGATTAAATTACCATAATACTGTTGTTGTTGTTTTTTTTGCAAGAGCTACTGCTCTGTTACTGTAGTTATTAGCAATTTTGTATTTACTGTGAAGTTCGTTTACTACTTGGGGTGGCTGTGAATGACGACTATTCATCCAGTTTTGAAATGCCTCTGTTTTCATTTTTACGGCCAACTCACATGAGAAGTTCCACCAAGGGTTTGAGGCTCTCTTTGGATGGTCTTTAAACTTAATCTTTGGAATGGCACAATCGGCTGCTCTCAGAATAAGATTTCGTAAATCTACATAATTGTTTTCAAGATCTTCTACTGATTCTATGTTATGATTAAAATTGAGCTTAAGAGAACCAGTAATTAGAGTTTGGGCAAAAAGATCCCAGTTGGCTTTATCTTCGTTGTATTTTGTATGTCCGAGGGTATGCTCAGTTCTCTCTGGACACACTAAGATCTGAATTTCAACAGGAAGATGGTCACTACCCAATGGTGACTGAATGACATTCCACGTGCAAAGTGGAAAAATACCCGGAGTTACTAAGGACAAATAAATTGATGAATTTTTCTGATCAGAACGATCAGCAATTCTGGTGATAGAACCGTCATTCAGTATCGTTAGATTAGCATTTACTATAGTGTTAGCGAGATATTCATTATTGTTTGTGATATTTTTAGAGTTTTTGGACCATAGTGCATGATGGGAATTGAAATCACCTAGAATAATCCACTCTTTGTTTGAATCTAAATCAAACAACCAGTCGGCTTCCTTCTTGGACACACCATCTGGGTAATAACAGTTCACAACTTGTAAACTTTGCCCTTGATATTCACTGCTATACAGCAGGAATATAAGCGTTTGTCAGCCGAGTTACAGGGTGTTTTAACAGGTTGGTACAAAAT
>JADBJO010007930.1:17500-19535 GCA_016801955.1 Conus betulinus
GTCATGAGCACCGACCTTGGTGCTGAAGGATGAACGGTTTCGGGACAGAAATGTAATGAGAAATGAAAGCTCCTGTATCATAGCATCATGGCTTGGTTTTTTTTGTTTTGTTGTTTGGTTGGTTGGTTGGTTGTTTTTTGTTTGATTGTTTTTTTTTTTGTTTTTGTTTTTCTTTTTTTTCTTAAAGATACGTCCTTTAGGGTTCGATAATCGAATATTTGATGCGGAATCTCAAGTTGCTGTAATGTCAGCTCTACTCCTAAAATGTAAGGATATGATTATACAATGAGGGTTATCACCCAACACAAGCCATTTGAAAAGTTCAGTGTCTAGTTCTTTTTTTGGGAACAAAATCCTTTATGTACTTTGGTTGTTTTTTTTTACATTTACGGCCCGTTTTATTCCGTGCATTTAGTTCGTTTTTGTCAACTTCTGGCAGGTGCACACGTTTTTGCTCGTATATTTGTGCAGAAGTTTGCATCCAAATCCAAACATCCTCAGCATACTGTGTTACATATCCTTTTTCTTTCTTTTGTAAGCATTTTGTTAAATCATGAAGTAAAATACTAAGTTGCATAAAGGTCATTACAAGTCTGTGGGAGATTCGTATAACCGCCCGAAAAGTAAACATCCCCTAAAGCATGCATGTTGATATCTTTGATGAACATTTTTCATATAGTCATATGCTACACCTGAAGTTTTATTGCGCTTTGATTATGTTAAAACGTAGCATCCTACACTCTAACACATCTTCCTTATATCAAATGACTAAGCAATTATTTTTCGTTAACGAATTAATTAATTGCTTTGTTTGTTTGTTTGTTTGTTTGTTTGTTTGTTTGTTTGTTTTTAACAAATTCTGTATTGTATATACACCAATGTTATGAATGCTTGCAGAAAGCTCTCAGGATCTCTCTCTCTCTCTCTCTCTCTCTCTTCTCTCTCTCTCTCTCTCTCTCTTTGCGTCTGGGAGAAAGGAAAGAAAAAGAGTAAGTGTGCGGAATGAGTATCCACACAAATGGTCCTTTTTTGATAAACAGCAAGAAGCTGGAGGAAGGTGTTACATGTTTGGTGGACTACAGAGTTACAGTCTTTGGAAAAAAGCTGCCATGGCTTGTCGTAGACGTGGTTCTCTTCTCGTCAGTTTGGAGACGTATCAGGAATGGGTCGTCGTAAACGATCTTCTCCAATATGCTCATTCTGGTGCACTAAGTCGGCACCATCCACACAGTAAACATATGGATCGGTATAAAGACTACTCGAACGGTGACTGCGACAGCTCTTCTACGAATTCGATGTTGGTTTTCTTTGCTTCTTGTTTACGTGTTAATTTGTTTGTGTGCGTTTTCATTCTCATGTCGCTCGCTGTATTTTAGAAAATAGAGGTAATGGTACTTACCAAATGGAAGGTCGTGAAAATTTGTACTTTGATGATTGATTGACAGATTGAATAATGATAATGTTACTAATAATTATGATAATAATAATGACAATAATAGTGATTATAACAATAATGATGATAATAATAACAAATAACAATAATACTACTACTACTACTATTACTACTCCTACTACTCCTACTACTACTACTACTACTAGAATAGTAGTAGTAGTGGTAGTAGTAGTAGTAGTAGTAGTAGTAGTAATGATAACAAGAATGCTACTTTTACTACTACTACTACTACTACTACTACTACTACTACTACTGGTACTAAGAATACAAATACGACTAATGGTAATTATAATGGTAAATCAATACCCACTCTCAGGAAAGGCTTCGGGAGTCAACCCTGAGGAAAAAATCGGGAGTCAGAGTCCCCAAGGCAGTCCGAGGCTGTACACAGCAACGTTCTGGCAACTCCTGCGACGGCACTGGAACCATGTGTATCGGCGTTTGCCTTTCCAATGGACCATTCCAGCGACGTGGAGGGGGGGGGGGGGCTGCTGCATGGGTAACAGCTTGCCCTCCATACTTACTTACCCAGCTTTGCGCTCTGGAGAGGTCACTCCAGCTTCGCTTTGCAGCGTCGACAAA